>OFHS01000462.1:0-21467 GCA_900245855.1 Calvadosia cruxmelitensis
GAGGCTACCAAGTAAATGAGGCTAAAACTATTTGTTGCCATATGGCAACACTGCCAAAGAAAGGGTTTTAAATACCAATCCTGAAGCCTGATTGCTTTGATTTTCATAGATGATTCCGCATCGTCCATCAATAAGCTGCAGCGTGCTGTCCTTTTGTTACAATTTCTGGAAAATCTCGAGAAGCTGATGTACAATGCCTATGAAGGATGTGCTGTGTCCCTTCCGCAGGTTGGAAAGGTAAGCATCATGCAGTCATGTCTAGCTGATAGCGTAAATGCCAGCTGTGTTTTCATTCTACCAATAGGGACGTAAATAATTGCTTATTTCTTTTGCCTAATGGGTAAATTTTACAGAACATGGAATCTTACCCCTGTTCCCAAATAGACCGTTTTCAGGAACTACCATTATGGGACAGACCAGTGCATTGTGGGGTATATGTTGTTTGCCTGAAGTAGCACAGAGACTGGGTTTCTGACCCATAATATTACAGGGAATTATAATTTTCAAGGAAAGTAGCACAGTTTGGAGATTGCTGCATCAGTATCAAATCAAGCTCTCTCTATTTTGAGAGACATCAACCTTCCCCATAATGCTCTTTCTTTTTTCCAAAATGGTAGCTTGTAAAAATGGTCTATTCTGAAGCTGGTTTGTAACTTGCAGTTGACTAGAGTGACAGTTTCAAACGTCTTTGCTTACTCTGATTGTTTATGTTAAAATAATTTGAAGCTGTTGAAGTACGCCATCATCTTTCATTGTGATGTTTACCGCTGTTGCAGAGTGTTAAAACGTTCTTCCGGACAAATCGAAATACCTGTCAAGAATGGTTGTCAAGGATACGTAAGAATGTTTGCCATCTTGCCATCAACTGTGGATGCGAAGCTACTGCTGTACGCTATGGATTTCTTTGGTTGCAAGATCTTAAATCCAGCAAAAATGTACAGGTCAGTAGCAAGTTATATCGATCTACCGGCACTGTTTCTTTTGTGAATTATTATTAAACGTTCGAAAAGCAGTCATTGTTTACAGCAAAGTAGCTCGATATAATGGCTCTTTCATTGTAGTTTGTTGCTGATATTGCCTTTGATGGCATTGTAGGTCACGTCGTTATTGTTTACCATTTCTTGTAATGGTGGGTACAGCTATAATGTTTTGAAAAGCATATGTTTAATGTTTAGGAGTCAGTTTTACCTTTAAAATTTAAGATTTAGGGATATGCGCTTTTCTCTTTGCCGTTGCTTCTCTACAAAATCATCACCTTTGTTTGCCTGTAACCTTTTTTAAGATTTTGAAATCTACCTGTTTGACTAGGAATCGAATTATAAACAAAATAAGCTTATGCACAGAGCATCAGTATGGTGCTGAATTGAGCAGTGGTAACTACTCTATCTTCTATTATTAGGGTTACCAGACCACAGAGGAAAAAATACGGAACATGTACAAAATTTGGCAGAAATGTCTAACAAAATCAACTAAATTTGGTACTGTATAGCATATAGATACGGGACGATTCCGGGAAACAAGGGACGTCTGGCAACCCTATCTATTATGTAATTTGTAGTGGATCAATTCTAATTCTCTTTTTGTGTACTATGCAATGCGTATATATATATATATGGTCCTGTAGGATAGTTTCAGCATGTCTCACAGTGTGCTATAGCCTTCACCAAGAAAGGTAGTGCATCAGTCTCTTGTGTTTTCGTGATTTAGGGGCCAGAGTTTGAAAGAGCCATAATTATAACGGTGAAAGCACTATGTAATCTGCGCTGCTGGGAAAGCGTCACAGGGCTTCTTGATTGGTGCAAAAACGTTGTTGGAAGAAACTTCAATTGGTTGTCTGCTTCAGTGACAAAAGCCAAAGGAAGGTAAAGATTCTTCTGAGGGTTTTATTTGCAGCTTCCTTCCTATCCACCACGTTTCATGTTAGTCCTGTTCTTAAGTTCAGCTTAGCTGATGTGGTTTCTTAACATAGATGGTTGCTCAACGATCACATGTAAAAATGTAAATGTCACTTGTTTAACAAGGTTAACCCAATAAGCCAATGGCTCATCTCCTTTGGGGTCCTCGATAATCAAAACTACAGAAGACATAGCGAATGTGTGCCAGCTGGGCCAGGAGTTGAACCCAGGATATCTGACTGGCAGCCAAATATACTAACCGCTAGACCACACCGAAGAATTACTTATCTTGTTTGAAACTTAAAACGATCAGTTGAAGGTGGTTTCTTAACACAAGTGCTAATTTAAACGAGCTGAATTGTTAATCTGCTATTTTAGGCTAATGGAGTGCTCCTATAAAGCACCCCTGTCTTCATTGAGTAATGCAATGTTGTGCTAAGAAATCACTTGGCTTTCGAACCTTAAGTGATCGCCGTGAAACAAGAGTGGCTGTACAGTGCAAATCGTTAGTATTAGTATGATTTTCAAGCCACAAATTCAGATAGTAAGCAGGTTGTGGTATAAGTGAGGTAAAATAATGGGGTTACACTGTAATGATATTAACCCTTGTCCTGCTATTGACGTCTATACACGTTTTCGAAACAAGTCAAGAGTAGCAACACATAACCAATCAAATAGTTAGTCCTTAGCAAGAAACCAATCAGCAATTGTTGAAGCGACTTCAAGGCTTCATTTAAATAGTTTCACGAGCAGGACAGGGGTTAAGTGGTACGAATAGTTGATTCTGACAGAGCTTGGTTCTCAGACTGATTTCATATTAAGCGATATGATATCAAGCTGGTTACACTGTATATTCAAATAATCAAAACGTTATCAAGTTTTTAATCGTGTTTTCAATGTTTGAACAAGTATCTGATAGTAGTTGCCTTCCATTTTAGCTTTGAAAAGGCGGCAGAGATGTACCAATTGGCTGTTGAACAGTACACGTCAGCAGACAGAGGCAAGCCCGAACAACAACAGCAGCAAAGGAAAGGACATGTTACCGTTTTAGCAAAGGAGCCGGCGGAAACGCCAGTTTCACAATTTTTGGTTTCTGAGGTCAGTTATTATGAACCAGAACAAGAGTTTCCCTTGCTACGCCTTGCTTTTTGAGTTAATTGGAAGTTTTTTGGCTTTATAGTTTAATTTCTCGTGGTATGCAGCCCTGCTAGAGAATGTTTTGACAGATATTTAAAACTGATGTTATCTAACGTAGGTGGCAGCTTGCAGCAGATATCTGTCCCAAAGCTATTTGTTGGTTTTGTTAAGCCTTTTATTGTGATGGGATGCAAGCGTTTCGCTTTTCTCTATTGGGATAGGTCGCTGACTGCTACTTACAGCTTGGAGACTGGCAGCAAGTGCAGTCATGGAGCAGGAAGTTGCGAGAATTGCAGCACACACGTGCCAATCTCAAAGGACTAAGCGTCAACGTCGACATGAATGCCATTAGGTGAGTCTGTTATAACAATTACACTCCCCTTCTTGTTATTCCAACTTGAACACTTCGTATTATGAGTATGCTTTGCCTTACATATGGTTGTTACTGCTCCGTGTCTACATGCATGCTAGGTTAGGTTTGACGGTGATTCACTTGATTTTTTTTGACAGAGCAATGGGCAAATTTGATGACAATGATTTTTCGTCATTGAGAGATGAGCTTGATTTGATTCCTGGAACATCCATCTCTGGTGTTGTTCAAGAGCAATTCCCAGTTCTAGGTGCTGCCAAATCAGAGAACGATGAGAAAGGCCATCATAAAGCCAACAGCCTACACATTCAGGATTTGAAGCACAGTTGGCAGCCCAAACAGTTGCTCTTGCATGGGCAGCTGCAGATGCTCCAGGCTGTGACGTTGTACTGGACGTCAGGGCTCAACACATTGAAAGGCAGCAGAAGCGGCAGCCTGCACAGTGCTGTGTGGTAAGTCTCCCCTTGCACGCATATCAATCAGCCAAATTCAATCCTGATGCATTTTGGATTTAAGTGAGTATAGTTGTGTCTTTTTCAAGCTAAAATCAACAGTTTTGACAGCTAAAAAACAATCCTTGAAATTGACCATATAGAGAAAATACGGTCGAATATGCTGAAAACAAAGCAATTTGCTTGTGTTATCACGTGAAATGCCAAAATGCGGGATTGATACTCCCTCCTTTCCACCCAAGCCATTGACATGGCAGTGAGACTGATCAAAGGTCACTATTGTTAGATGATCTATCCATGAAACTAACTGTGCAACATTGAGACTAGCTTATTTTGACTGCCGCACCAGCAAGCACTATACACTCAAGCCTGTATTAACAGCCACCTCTATAGATCAGCCACCTGTGTATAGAGGCCACTCTTCGTAATCCCAAAATAATACTTTCTATAGAAATCAACCTAGACAGAAATGCCACCTGTCTATAAGGTCATTTTCCCAGGTCCCAGAGGTGACTGTTATAGACAGGTTTCACTGTATATCGATTTAACCTAACCTAGATTACAGCTCCATTTAAATTCAATCATTTGATGGAGGACGATATCTTCCATACAAGTTTCTGCACTGTATAGTTTTAAATGGTGACACATTTTCTTTAATCTGTCATCCTCTCTTGTAGGGAGACCATTGACAGCTTGATTCTAAGTGCATTGAATGCCATCACTGCTACTCTGCAAGCATCCATTCTCAGCGAGAATCCTCATCTCACAGCAGAAAGTCTTCTGCATCTTCAAGCAACGTCGGCAATCAAAGACGCTCTTTCGTTCCATGATGTATCACAGGTAGAATAATAGTAATTCCACCTTTTTGCTGTATATTCATTGCATTAAGTTGTGTACGTTTTTTCGTACTTGTCTTTTGTTACCATTCTTTACAAAGTTTATTTAATCATTCCAAATATTGCCTTGGTGTGATGTGTGATATCATAGATTTTTATAGCAATTTGTTCACTAGTTGGTGTATTGTTTGTTTGTTTGTTTGTTTGTTTGTTTGTTTGTTTGCTTGTAAGCCCAGTGGACCAGTTGACTGTTTTCTGTTGTTGTCAATAGCAATCTCTGTTTATGTTTGCTTACAGGAAGACCCTTTTCCTCTCAGTGTGTCCAAGCACAAAGTCTACCTTGATCCCTACAAGACAGATGTATCATGCATGAGCCATGCATTGCGCTATGTGTCATACTTACAATATCACTACTCGCTTCACAAAAAGGGTTGGGTAGCACCAGCCGTCACATCCAATGAGAAGTTTTCAGAAATGCCCAGACTTCACGTCATTGCAGCCAAGTTGGCTCGCAAGCAGCAGAATATCTCCCTCGCCGAATCCCTTCTTGGTAATCAAGTCATCTTAGCGGAGTGCCGTACGCTATCTGAGGGTCGATCAGTGCCTTCTCTCAATGCTCAAATGAAGCTCAAGCAACTGACATCGACTGCCAATATTGGAAAGATTAGCGATCCCTATGCTGCCATACAGATCTTGAGAGAATCTGCTAAACTCAAGAATGACCTGGGCAGTAAGCTAGAGGCCGTGGACGTCCTCTGCTCTGCCGTTGTTCTTGCTGAAAAGCACTTCTTGTCGATTGTCACAAAATCTTTGCCTGAAGCCAAGCTCACAGAAGCAGCCAGTCGATCAGTGCTTCTATTGAGCAAGTGGCTGGCAAATGATAATCGATTCCTTGGGCCCATGCAACAGGATGGGGATGAGTACACACAGATCAACAGCAAAGTGAGTGAGATCTTCAAGCTGATTGCAAAGACTGGCACGTTAACATCAGAGCTGATGCCAAACTCTGGGGTGAATTCGGTGTCTGTCCCAGAAAAGGATCTGATATGTGGTCAATTGCTGCACTACAGCACTGTGCGCTGCCCAACATTTGGCAAAGGATGGTACACATACGCTGACTGGTGTTATCGTTGGGGGAGGAAAGCAGTTGAACATGCCAGGTAACCACACTGAGGTTTATCAATAATTCTGCACCTTATCACTACGAGCAACAGTCACCTTTTCATGCTGGCTACATATAATTTCTGGTGAGCTTGAGCAATAAAATGTTGTGGCTTTAGATCCACGTGGTCACTGTTGGTTCCTCAAGAGATCTCTGACCAACCTCATAGCCATATGATAATTAACCCTTTGCGTGCGGGAGCAAAAGTAATAAAAAAATGCGTGGAGGCGGAGTGAACTGCACAATTTCAGTAGCAATCTGACGAATAGAATTTGAGATTGAATGTTTCCTTGCATTATTGCGGGAGAAGACAGACACAGAGGCGGGTTTATCAGTGATCCCGTCGCCCACAAAGAAAACTGAAATCTGGAAAACCAGTGATCCAGCCATACACAAAGGGTTAAGCAACCACAGACACAAACTGCATGCCTTGCAGATGATTGTTATGCATTGCAGCCCGTGCACGTCGCAATTTGTTTATATGCTGGAATCCTTGTTCTGTGAAATTGGTTCTTGCCGTTCATAATATGATAAGAATTTCCTTCTTCTTTCCAGCGCTGCTGGCAAAGTGGAACTGACAGTCGATGAAAAGCAATCACTTGCCAAACTGCTGCAATTGGTACGTTTGCTAACCTTCATATTTATATTGTTCCAGTGGCGGACATAGATATGTATTTTGTTGAACACAAGACCTATTCTTCGTTTGATGTCCTATGGCAAGCACAAGGAGTCATCAGGTACTAGTAATGGCTTTATGGCGTAAGCAATTTTGTGTTAGACGACCACGTACTACTCTACAGCAGACGGAATTGGTCCTATCAGTTTAGGGCACATATGATTGACCTTTGGATTTATAAAGCAGTCCTCTGCACAACTATGTCAACAAACTTTATCTAACATTTTGCATATAACATATTGGTTCTATGGTTTGTTGTCCTTTGCTCGTTGTAACAGGATCCAGAAGAGAGCACTCTTGGAAATATAGTGAACGTTCTCAGTAAAGCTCACACCACACGGTTATTCCCTGGAGAGGAAGATCTATCCGCTGCTGAATTAAACGAGGTGACACATTACATTAATTGTTGAGTTTAGCTCATTTGATCCGTTTGTAAGTTTGCTACTTATTGATTGTGTTGATTGTCCCTGTTGAACCGGAGGTTGTGATATCAGACCATGTGCTGTGACGTAGATTGGTAGATAGATTGTATTTTTGATCATGAAAATAGAATACAGATGCAGACTGAGTGAAAGAACAAACACAATATATTTACATGATCAGGAACGTTACATAAGCAGATTAGATTTGCAGCTAAGCGCTATCAGTTTCCTTGCCATTACCAATACACAATAATACATTGTTTTGCCGACGAGCCAAATTGCCACTAGATTGTCTCTTCTAAGAGGCTCGTCGAAAACCGGAAGTCATTTGACTGCCTGCTTAATGGCAGACCTATTCAAGTGCCAATCAAGGAACTGTTGCATTTACAGTGAGAGCAACGAAGCTGTTACCACACAGAATTAGTTGAAATAGATAGTTAATCCAACCATCATAACACTGACATTGTTTGATATGTGGCACAAGCCTGGAGAGATGGCGTGATTCCTCAATATTCTTCACTATTGACGATTGGACGAACGGACTAAAACAACAACAGCAACCATCATAGCAATGTTAATTAAGTGCAAATAGCGCCTCAGATAGATATTTAATGCAAATGTTTTTCCGTGAAGCAGTACTTTCTCTACAAGAATGCCAACAAGGTTTTAAAGCGTATTTGAAATATTCACTTCAATCGTTCATTACTTGATTTCAGGCCATCGAAGGAGAGGAAGAGGAAACTGTGAAACGACAAATTGTCGCTGCTGCCCATTCTGTCTTTGATTCAAAGCCAAACCTTGTCAATGAAGTCTACAATCTGTGGCTTGGTGTGGTGTCACGGGTTTTCTCGCATTACAGACATGCCGTTCACTCTTACTTTCAGTTCTTGAAGTATGGTAGCATGCAGGTATAGTTGCCGTGGCTACTGAAAATACCATAGTCTAGTTGTTTTCTACTAATTTGACGGATGTTTGTCACTGATTGGCCATTGAGTGGTATCATATGTTTACAATTTTCAGCGTTCGGTACTGAACGTTTTCTCGGTATATCAAGCATGTAGTTCTATTCTTCTCTTACTGCGTTAGTATGCTGATCCTTCCAGAAAAAAAGAAAATGAAAAGTGTTGATTATTGTTTCATCTGTTGTCATAGTGCTTGCTCTTAGCAAATGCTTTGTTTGATTATTCAAGGCTGACGAGGCAAAGACGTCTCAGAGTGAACACGTCAATATCACTGCAACATTGCGCTTGTTGCGATTGCTGGTGAAGTACTCTTGGGAACTTCAGACTGAGCTTGACGCTGAACTGACCCACACGCCAACCAAACCATGGCAAGGTACGAGGATAGGGCATTGATCACTCTCCCCACTGATCTATTCGCATTAGTATTCTAATGATTTAAAAACATCTTGGAGGTACTTTTATATACGTGGGATCTTTTTTGTTTACTGTTAGTTTTTGCTCCCACATGTAAAGTTTTGGTGCTTTAGTTTGTTACGATTTTTGGTTAAAATTGCTGCATTACTTTGGAATGGCTTTGAAATTGTGCTCATGAGAGTCAGCTTTTAATTGATTTTGATGATGACGCTATTCTTGAACAGTTCTGAATACGTTCCATTCATCAGGCATCATCCCTCAACTGTTTGCAAGATTGAACCATCCCGAGCCATATGTTCAAAAGCGTGTTGCCAATCTTCTTGGTCGTATAGCTGCAGACTCACCCCATTTGATCATCTACCCAGCTGTTGTGGGATGCAGTGACGCGTTGCCTGCTCAGTTGCTCAACGCTTCAACGTCAGGTTTGTTGAATTGCTGCACACTGATGTGGAAGTCACTTGCAATCCATTTTGTACTTGAAACCAAGGTTTTTCATTGTTGCATTTGCTCATGAACTGGTTGGATGTATTCACCACATTGTCACCTGCAAGATAGAGCAGTCACCTGTGTATAAAGGCCATTCTTCGTAATGCAAGGCCACTATTGCATTTAGTGTCAATTTGTTATATCAATTGTTATGTTTTAACAATTGGTGAACTCTGCTACTACCCTTTTTCAAGAACAATCATTTAAAATGATAATCAAACCTGTATTACCGGCCACCTTTGTAGAGCAACCACCTGTGTATAAAGGCCACTCTTCATATCCCCAAAATAACTCTTTCTGTAGAAATCAACCTGGACAGAAAGGTCACCTGTCTGTGAAAGTCAATTTCCTCAGGTCCCAAAGGTGACCATTATAGACAGGTTTCACTGTAGCTGAATGACCAAAAGCTATTTTCAAAAATGCAGCCTTGTGACTGTATTTCTTGCTGTCTTCTTTGTTTAGGGTTGCTTCAGAACATCATGGATGTGTCCAGTCAAGGCGATAACACACAAGAAGGATTGGATGCCGCTGTCGTCCAGCAACAACAACAACAATCAACAGATCAAATATTACAGTCTTCACTGCATTTGATCTTGGATGCCATTGAAGGTCAAAATCCGTCACTTGTGTCAGAGGTGCGAACTGTTGTGCAAGAGCTACGTCGCATCACATTACTTTGGGACGAATTATGGCTTGGGTCGTTGGCACAACTCCACCAGGAAGCTCAGAAGTAGGTCATGTGACTGCTAGTTTTTTATCTTCACGGATACATTATTTTTATTGTGCTTGGTGTAGGTTATTAGTAGCATGAGGCTACATTTGAAATTGAGGGCTGTAGTGTAGGTAGAAGAAATTCAAGACTGTGAGCTCTTCTTTGTTTATCATGATCAGGTGTGGTGGTGAGTATGTTGTGCCACTTTGCACCACTCTGTGTCTTGCTAAGGTAAATTTATCTTGCCTTCAATGACTTGAAATCAGGTCATTTTTGCCTTTCGGAGTTCCTACGAGTTCACTGAAGTCACTAAATTCCCGCAGTCCTGCTTGTTTCATTCAGCAGGAGTGACGTAACTTCTGCTGTGCTTTGATTGGTTGAGCCGGGCCTTGCTCTATTGTTTCTGCATTCCATGCGGTTTTAAAGTGGACGTCTAGTCCTGCTATTCCGAAGAGCAGGAGTTAGCCAATATAACTGCTGGAAACTGTCTACAAAGACCTGTGACTGCATTGTTTTGACTACAGATCACACAGATGTACAAGCCACTGGCCTACGGCAAGCAATAACTTCACAACTGGGTTTTCTTGACAAGAAGCGGCAAAATTGCTCAACTTTCTCTCCTGCTATGCTAGCAAAAAGGCTAATTTATTTGAAATGCACTTTGCAATTAGCACGCTCACAACAGTGGCAAACAGAGATGGCATATTAGCCTAGCCTATAGGCCCCCTGCTGGAAATTGTTGAGCAGGACCAACATCTGGGAGCTGGCTACGCCACTGCGTATGGGGAATTTGTTTGACCAGAAGAAGTCATCGGCTTTTTATGAATGGAAAATGTGAATGCACCATGGTATTAATCGAGATGATATTATTACTGTTTGGCTGGTAGTGTACATAGCTCGTTAGACAATTAGACTGGAAGCTGATTAGTCTTTTTCCTTGAAGGCGTATCTTTCAACTCGAAGATGAGATCAAACGGGTTAACAACAACCAAACCTTGACCGCCGCTCAAAGGGTTTCCTTGATTAAAGAAAAGCACATTGCCATGATGAAACCGGTTGGTTACCGTATTATCAGTTGTCCAATTAATTAGCAGTCCATCTAATTATTAGTATACATTCTTATTTGTGTTTGAAACTATACAAGCAGTTGCTATAAAAAATGTTATGTTGTGGTTGGTTATGAAGAGTGGCCTTTATACACATGTGGCTGCTCCATAAAAATGGCCGCTAATACAGGTTTGACTGTACTGCACCTTTTTGACTGTAGATCTTATGCATTAGCTGTTTGATATCACATAATGCAAAGAAAATATAGGCCCTGGAAAGGTTCTACCTGTGTGAAACTCACAGCTGCGTGATATGAATAGATTATCAAAGGGTTTCCGTATGGGCTGTGGGGACCTCCTGATGAACTTTGTCAAAGTAAATGCAGCATTGTTGAAATTGTGAGTTTTGTAGAGTTGGGAATGCTACGGAAACCATGCTTTGTTGCAATGTGTTCATTCATTGTTTATGTTATCTTTTGGTATGAATTTCATTTGTAAATGTCATTTCTTTTCCCTTCAGCTTGTGTTTTCGCTTGAGCGACTGCATTGCATCACCAGCCAAGTACCAGAGACGCCTCACGAGCAGTCATTTCAGACAACATTTTCAGTGATGATTCAGCATGCCATCGATGAACTCAACACACCACAGGACCCGTTCAGCCCAAGTAAAAGCTGGGCAGCAGCTCGTCAGGTGTGATACGATATTGATTACTAAGTACCGCATTGGCTTGAGAACAGGTCCACCCTGTATTATTTATCATGACCTACAAAACCCAATTATGCTGGATGCATAACATTTAGGCAAAGTTAAACTGGAGCCATGACTGCCGTGTCTATAGATCCACTTGGTCATTGTTAGTACTTCAGGTGACCTCTGATCAACCTCATTGCCATGCAATAATTAGATTAGGCAATAATAATCCCAGTAGGCAGTCACTCTTGTGCAAGGTAGCTAGCAACACAGCCACAAACCGCACGTCTTGCTATTGATCCTTGTGCATCGTAGGCGGTACACGTCGCAATTGGGTTATGTGCAGGATGCCTATCCTATGAATAATAGCAGAAAGATTTGTGATTCTTGTCTACTATTCCAGTGTTCCCGCGTACACTAGAAACTGCTAATTAAACTCATCCCCATAGATAAGTTATTTGGCAGTGGTGCTTGGTTTGGTGAGAGCTGCTTACTTGCAAATGGCTGCAGAGATGGGAGCTACTTACTTGCTAATAAGTCAGTGGAAATCCTAGATATACGTACCATGTCAATGCTGGGAGAGGCTGGGTGGGAGATTCATTGCATCCTGGCTGTTTCGCGTCGTGCGAGGCATAGCAATTGGATGTTTCAGCGACTGTCGCTAATTCTTCTACAAATGGCGTGACTAGCAAGCTAGCAAGCAATAGCAAGAATGACGAACCACTGCTAACCTCGTTCATACCCTAGAAACTATGTACCTGATTCCGAGACTCGGGCAAAGTTCACCCTTGCACAATAACCTATGTTAGAATACCCCTTGCCTAACTTAGAGGCTAGCCTCGATTCTACCCTTGCTGCCTGCCGGCTATGGTTAGAGTTTAACCTCACCTAAATTCCATTTAGCAACATTTAAAGCATCCCTATCAGACGTCTATGAGATGTACGCTATTATAGCCAACATGAATTTGAAGGCTAAGCCGTACCAGGAGACATGGAAGACATGATATAAGAAGTGATAAGCCCTCGTAAAGGCTGCATTCACTGTACTTGAGATTAACGGTTTAATTTCCTATTTTTGTTGTTGTTTCAGTTATACACTGCACTCCAAACCAAATTCCAAAAGCGTTCTGTCAGTATGCTATCCATGGAGGACATTTCACCGCTTTTGGCGAGTGCTAAGTTTTCTCATGTGCCAATGCCCGGACTCAACAGTTTCTCAACTGATCAGGTTGGTAGCACAAGAAAGCATCTTTGTGCATGTATTTGCCTTTGTTCTGTCAAGCCTAGTTGTTCCATCCCTGGCATGACCTAACCGATTCCCTGATTGTGCTAACCAATGTTCAAACATAATGCAATTTTGCCAAATCTGAGAGGTAAACGTTGGAGATAATGTGATACCCTCGATAAATTGTATTACATTTTGCTTTTACTTTTTTGCTGAAGTGCATGACGGCGGCTACTGTGTCACATTAATTGTTGGACGGAATGGATATCGTTTTATAGAGTCTTTTATGTCACTAGGTGGTCCGCGCTGCTAACGCAGCTGCATCCAACGTCGTTGCTTCGCATTTGGGTAAATGCTAATTAGTCCAGTACAAATCACGGTTCTCCGTTTTAGCCCATAAAGCAGTGTTTCCTACCTGCACATAGTAAAATCAACTTTAAGAACATTAGAAATCATGTTTAGAGCCGGTTCGACCTGCTATGCAACTTCAGTCAGTGTCGAATGCTGTCCATTGTTTCTCAGCTTAGCTACGGCTCCCAAGAGACTGAAAGCGACCGTTTCCAACTATTCAAGTGCAATGGTTTGTGAAGGCAAACACAGCAAATTTAAGGTGCCCATTCCACAACGATAATTTCCTCAAACTTTGTCAAACTTGCAAAAAATTAACTTGGCTTCAAGGCGACCTTTTTGAAAAATTTCTTTCTAATAGGCAAACTTTGACCTTGTTTGAGCGTTAGTGCTGTACGGTGTGTTTCGAAAACCGTGCACGACCAGAGCCTTGTTATTTCCCAGAGCTAGTCAAATCCATACTTGCTAATGAGTGGCAGGTGACGGGTTTTGAGCACACCGACAGACAAACAAACAAACAAACAGATATAGAGACAGACGTTTGTGAATTATAGATATATACTTTTAATGTTTCATTTTAGATGGTAACAGTGAAGTCATTTGTTCACGAAGTGTCGATATTACCAACAAAAACAAAGCCAAAGAAACTATCAACAATGGGATCAGATGGACAGAGGTATCATTGGTTTCATTATTTCCTCATCAACTCATGTACACTATGAACTGATACCATGTGAAATCCATGGGGAAATTATGTGAAAAATCAAATGAAAATTGCCCTTTTCGCAAGGTTTTTTGCTATGTTTCTAATTCAAATGGTTTTTCACATGGTTATTCACATAATGCTTCCCATATCACATGGTTTTTTATGGTTTTCACATGGTATCAGTTCATAGTGTGTAGATTATCCCTGTATCTTGGATCCAAGCAATGAACATCCACACACAATAGACATTTTCTCAAGCTGCTATTTGGAAAATCATTGGGATATGTTTTGTGACCTGAGTACCATGTTCCCAGAATGTCTGAAAGAATATTAGAAATGTCTCAAGTTCACATTTGACAAAATAGCTCCGATAATGTCATTGTAGGTCAGGTACTGCAGGTGCAGAATGGAGTCGTGAAAAACATTGTAAAATTAACAGTGCTGTATAGATTACTTCTATTTAGTAACGAATTACAACTACAAATTATTTTGAGTAAAAGTAACAAATTACAATTACAAAATACTTATCTCATAAAGTAACGGATGACAGTTACAAAATTAGTTTACCGAAAAAGTATCTTTTACAAATTACTTTCGAAATTACTTTTCAACACACCAATTGTAAAAGTATGCTACACCGTAGTGATAAGAGGGTTGAACTGAAAGACATCGGTTTTGTGTGTTAAAAAGCACATCCGATAATTGGAATAAGAAAGAAAAGCAAACAAGCGACAACACAATATGTTGAATATCCAAATATGAAAGAAAAAATTGAGTTTGATTCTTGTTTTGATCAAATGTTTATTCCAGTTGCGCTTGAAAATTTTTTCGTAGCGACCATTGTGAAATTGATATATTTTGACTTTTTGTGGATTTGAGGTGAATTCATTCTTTTCGTGGCTTTTTAGCTCGCTTTGTTGGTTGCTAAAGATAATTAAAAACTATAGCTGCGATTGTCGTTCAATCATGTCACAGGGCAATTCTTGCTCATTTGTGCTGTTTATAACATAAGGATTCCTTTCTGTGTCATAAAGTGTCAGTATTTTGTCTTCTGTTTTGTAGATACACATACCTCTTCAAAGGCCTTGAAGACCTTCACCTTGACGAGCGCATCATGCAATTTTTAGAAATCTGCAATCACATGTTTGCCAAACAGGAAAAGTATGTCATATTGAATTAAGCTGGGCATGATTTTGGAAAAATATTGTCATATTGCGGGTGATACATAGCGTCTGCTTTTGGTGTGGGGTTTTACGGAGTTCTATCAAAATGAGGATTTGAGTTTTATCTTGAATGTTTTGGCGATGTAATACAAAATGATCACGCTGTTCCTGTGCATATTAGTCACAATGTGAAAGTGTTATATTTTGGCTTTAACATGGTATGTGACTAAACAAATTTGATATATCTGGCTCTGATTGAATCAGGATCCACCATATTATTGATCATGCATTGCCTCATTATTCTCATTCGCTGCTTATCTGTGGTTGACTTGTAGGTCAAAACAAAGGCGATTGCTGGCAAGACATTATTCAGTTACCCCTCTTGGTCCCAGATCTGGATTGATCCAGTGGGTCGATGGGGCAACACCGATGTTTGCACTTTACAAACGATGGCAGCAACGAGAGTTGTCTGCTCAACTTCAAGCAAAATTCATGCAGGTCAGTGTAAGGAAAGTGAGTTCAATGATATTTATTCCTCGAGTAGAATTGTTCAAACTCCACTTCAGTTTGGCGATTGATGCTGTGCTTTGTTATGTTGGTATGCATGTTGGTCTTAGTACCGGTATTCACATATGGCAATTCTTGCATCGTGCCAAACTCAGCTAGAATTCTGAACGATAGTGAGATGTCTTATTTGAAGACAACAAGTAGCAACGTGTAAGTCACCTCTCATTCTCAAAATATAATTCATTGTTGTGTGGTAAATCATGAGAAATGGAACTCAGACGTATCTTGTATGCGCACTTTGTAATGCTGCAGGTATTGACTTGTTGTTTGATATTCCAATGTCTGGGTTGCCTTTGCAGGGTGATAAAAGCACAACACCTCAAGCGATTCTACGTCCAAGTGAGCTGTTTTACAACAAGATTGCACCACTATTGAAAGAGAAGGTGGAGTAAATGTTTCTCTTTGATATTGTCTATTTAAACATGGTTATTATAATTTTCACGCAGCGGATTGTATTATTGATTATTTTGTTTACTCGTTTTTGTTTTGTCAGGGTATATCAGATGCACCAAATTCTCGAAAAGAATGGCCGACGTCAATTCTCAAGCGGGTCTTCCTGGAACTGGCAGCAGAGACACCAGAGGACTTGCTAGCAAGGTCTGCAAATAATTGCATAGCAGTGATTGTAGTTTGAGTAGTGTGTTGTGGACAAGTGTGTAAAGTAGTGAAGCCCTGTGAAGAGCAAGTGTGCCTTGTCAGGATGCCGATTGTGTATTGATAATTGATTTAGTGGTTCAATAGATTGATAAGCCATAGACATTACGATGTAGCTATGTTGATGTTGGTGTCACAGCTTGTTTAATATCACTTATGTTTCAGAACTATTCTCTATCAGAGTCAACTAATTTTACTCAGTTCATGTAACCACTCGTTTATTGCACGAGATCTTTCACGGAAAGTATTTTGATTACGGACAACATTTAAAATTGGCGCAAGCAGACACCGAAACGTTGTCCCAAATAGAGTTACTTGCCTTGACATATCTCATGAAATCTGTCTTTTTGAGTATTGTCCCCAGCTCAGCTATTATCGCAATTTTAAATGGCAGCTTATAGTGATCATCAAGACGTTACGTTGTAAAACTCTTCACCTCTATCAATGCATCTCTGTACTTTTGTTTATCTAAGGGAGCTATGGTGTGCAAGCACCAGTGCCACAGAGTGGTGGAATGTTACTCAGAATTACACGCGTTCTGTGGCTGTCATGTCCATGATTGGCTATGCAATTGGTCTTGGCGACCGTCATCTTGACAACATCATGGTTGACTTGACGAAAGGCGAAGTATGTGATTCTATGCTCTTTGTGTATTGCAAGTATGTGGTATGTGTCTTTATTTGCATATAAGCAACAAATAAGAATTTACATATGGAAGACAGGTAAATCGTGCTCTAATACCATATGAATCAACTATACAAACAATGCAATACATAATAGATTATGATACGGTGCTCTCAAGTAAATGCTTGAACTTGCCAATGCTGCCAGCTGTCACCACCCTTTATGGAAGACTATTCCAATTTCTGATGATGCGATGGACAAGAAATGATGTTGTGCGTTGTTCTTCACTACTGGCAAATAAGAACGATGTCAGTTGGCTATGCTGTTACTTTGACCTGTTTATTTGTTCTGTTTCACAGGTTGTTCATATAGATTATAATGTTTGTTTTGAGAAAGGAAAGGCATTGCGAGTGCCAGAGAAGGTTCCCTTTCGAATGACCAAGAACCTGGAAAATGCACTAGGACTCACCGGTGTTGAGGTAAAGTGCGTTTTTAAGATGTCCGTGTCTCTCTGTTAGACAACATTTATCCAATAGGCGAATGGCTTGTCTCTCCATTGGAGTTTTCGGCATGTGATGTGTGCGTTCTTGCAGCCCTAACACAACAAAATACAGTAGATCCTGTACTAGCGGCCACCTCTATAGAGCAGTCACCTGTGTATAAAGGCCACTCGTCGTAACTTCGAGATGACACTTTCTATAAAAATCAACCTGGACAGAAAGGCCACCTGTCTATAAAGGTCATTTTCCTCATGTCCCAACGGTGACCATTATAGACAGGTCTCACTGTACATATTGCATGTGCCGGAATGATGCATTGATTATTGTCATTTCTTCCTTGTTATCTTGCTCTAGGGTCTCTTCCGCCTTTCGTGTGAAGCTACAATGCAGTGTCTTCGTGCAGGCCGAGAAACGCTGCTCACGCTGCTAGAAGCATTTGTCTATGATCCACTGATTGACTGGACAGTTGGCAGTGACAGTGCCTTTGCGGAAGCATTCTATGCTGGTGGCGTTGCTGCTGATGATGGTAACAGGGTTCGAAAGAAGGAATTAGAAAGAGGAATTAACCAGACGTTGCTGTCCACACGCATCACAGAAATGCAAGTGCCATGGATGGCAAACAGGTAAACTGCAAGTTTTTATAATGTAAGCTTCCTCGTGGTTGTACTGGTATGTCTGCCTCTATGATTCAATAGCATATTTTCTTTCTTTTTTTACTTGTGGTTACTATTGTAATCCATCCTTCTATGCAATTGACCTAAGTGTTGTTCTTGTGTTTGATACCTTGTCACATATAGAAATTCCAATGAACACACTGCCGTATACGCTGCTTTGCAGTCAAACAGTCACAGAACAATCAATTTGTAATTGTAATTGTACTGTGCATAAAGTGGGCGTCAGTTGCATTTTGCCTTAAGAGCCAACTTGACACAATGGGCCAGTGTGCATTCTGCATTCTGTAAATTATCTCCCGGCTGGAGAAATGCCACCCAAAGTTTGTAAAAACAGCTTTTTGCAGCATGTTCTGACAGAGATCTACAGCAGGGGATAGGAGAGGGCCTCAGGAGAGGGCCTCTGAATGCAGTCTCGACTTTGAGAGGGGCGTGTCATATTCTGACTCTTTACTTACTAATGCTTCTCTGGCCAATTACTCTTGATTGACTTTGCTACAAGTAAAGAGCTTTCAGATAACCATATTGAAAAGATGAATAACTGGTAACATTAATGGGCTACTCCAACAAAGCTTGCTGGCAATCAAAACTAAGCTGTCTAGTAGACACGAAATCTCGTTTTGTACTATTTTGAGTTTATTTAATGTAACCGAAATTACTGATTGGAGAGCAGAGTGTTAGTTCGATTGCTCTTCTTCATTTCAAAGGGATTCTTTGGTCACGGCATTTGTTGAGCTGCAGAAGAGTCTTGGTGCTTACTACGCAAGTGTTATTGATCATCTAACATTGAAGGAAGACCTCAGCAGCTATTACCAGCAGCACACAATCCTGAAGACAGCCGTCAAACGATCAGATCACCCGCTTCATTCATTGCAGGCCAGGTATGCTGTGGGGTTTGTTACTTGGTGTATTACGTTTGTGCCTAATGGATCGATAGTTTTTGTTGGTTTTATAATTTTATGAGCATTTGTAGCGACTAGTTGTATTTGGTCACCTAGGACTCCACAAAGCTTCATCATGTTAAGTTTGATCTACCACTCTGTCCAAATTTCTGCAAGAGGTAACATGCAAGGGAAGAAATACCCCTGGCTCTGTCACGCTTATATTAGATTAGACTGCCCGACTATTTTTCTTTGAATGTGTTTATCATGACAGATGTTGATCATTCTGCTTACCTCTTTTGAGTTTTTAAACTCCACAACACAGATTATGTGTTGATATAAATAACTTTGACAAGAATTTCTATTGTTTGTCTTAGATATGACAAGCAAGCAAACCTGGTGTCATCCCTGAAGACATCAAGGCAAAAAGTGGAAGCTGGTCTTCGAGAATGCCAAGAGCACATTTCTCTTCATAAGGTATCGCCACTTGTTGCAATAGTATGATGGTTCTAGTGCTTGATGACCTCCATAGTTTGGTATCTCAAACATTTAATGATGATAATGAGTAGGTCTGGAGCACCTTGGTTTGGAGTCACCAGTTCCGTAAATGTTTTAAAAAGACTTTCTGTTATCCTATGTAACCTCCAGGCTTCAGGTTACAAAGAAACATGAACGATCAATCTCTCAACATTATTCAACTATGCCAGTTATCTAGTGTGCTACTCAATTAACTATAAATATCAAGCTAGATAATGCTTTTGTATTAAGCTAGTGACAGCTAGAATTTAATTTCTTATTGAGCATAATCTGTGGGTAGCTTCAGTCTTGCTGATGAGTTCTATTTGTGTTGCTTATTATCTTGTTACGGTTTAGGCCATCAGCACTTCTTTGCTGCTGTAATACTTATTCCTTTCGTTTTGCTTTCTAGGATGTTTTCACCAAGGTCAAGGGACCGGAAATTGCTCAGATCTACTCTGAAGTTTGCAAACCTGCTAATTCAGGCCCGGCATGCCACGAAGCTGCTGCTCCGTTTCTCTGTGGCTCTGGGAAAGCCATGCTCGTCACGCAGGTACGTTCTCTAAAATACGTTATTGTATATGCATGAGTGCAAGGGAAGAGACATGTTGTTGCAAACAAATTAATCTCCTGTTCACTGGCAGTTGCCCTCACAGCAGATTAAAGCTCAATTGATCATATTAGGAATGTACATACAGTAGATTGAGCACAAGCCAAACGACCCCATAGTAGTCAAGCAGTTCCATGGTATTGAAATCAAGGGATTGTATGTGCCGTAGCCCTGCTGCAGACAATATTTGTTTCTTTGTAGTTTTATTTGTTGTTTGACATGTGCAATGTTGTTGCATTGGTGGGCTACAACATGGATGAGCATTGAGATGATAGTAGCATATCTACTGTGATACAAGACACAGTCTATCTTGTCTTGCGAGACCACGTTTTGTTGGTCTTTTGGTTGGTCTCGTAAGACAGGTTGAACTGTATGGGAGGTTATCATTTGACAGGTTGGACTGTTTTCTTATATCCTTCCCAAGATGACCGAATCAGATATCAAAGTGCACTGTTTGATAACATGACATTTTAACTTCTTCAGTGTGAACAGCTAGAGGGAGAACTTTCTGTGCTGTTGAACCAGCGGCGATCTGCCTTGAAAACATGCATGGAAGTCATCCTGTCGTACTCCACGATTGCTGGACAGGTACGCCTTGGCCCATGGTGTGATAGATTGTCTGTACTGTCACACGACCTCTTCGCTTTAATTTTAATAATGCTAGCTACATATTATTTTTAAGTTGTTTTGCCATTGCCCTGGATGTTATACTTGTGTACACCCAAGCACTAACCTTCTAGGCCTCGGTGATCGGCAATGAGTTTATATGCTGGTTGCATGTTATTTTGGCGAAGTTAAACTCCAGCCATGACATGCTGTGGCTATAGATCCATGTGATCAATGTGGGTACCTCATGTGATCTTTATGCAACCTCCTCACCATTAGCGAGCTAGTTCATTACCCTAAACCTGCACATCTTGCAACTGATCATTATGCATTGCAAGCCATAAACGCTGCAATTAGTTTATGTGTAGGATTGCCTTGTCCTGTCAGAAACAGCAAGGAAGCTCTTGATTCCCCACCCACCTACTCCTCTTATTAGTTTCAAAACTTGGTAGTATATCCACTGCTTGTCAGTGCTACTGGTGCTCAGTTGCAAAAGGGACAGGTTCTGCAGCTTCGCCACCTTGCGATTGCCTGCTTACAGTGGCTGCTTTACGATACGATAACTCCCTCTTGCCAAACATCTACGTCAAAGAATCTCACCTAATGGCAATTGGTTTAATACAATGTTCTCTTTATTGCAGTTCAATGATCTCTACGCTGAGCAAACAATTTGCATGCCATGGATGCACGGGCTACAGGCCCTCTGCAATGATTATTCTGCATTCAGGTAAGATTTACAAATTTGTCATGTGTGACAAGATGTTTCAGACAAAGGCTGTACAGTCCCCATTCGAATGCAGTTGATCTATTAATTGTGAGTGTCCACACCAGAATAATTTACGCTGCCACACAAGCGTCACGGGTTCAACTCCTGGCCCAGCTGTCACATATATTCATTGTGTCTTCCTAAAGGGAGACAAGCCATTGGTTGTTGGGCTACCCTTGCTAAACAAATTACTTAAATTATTTAAATTGTATTAGACATTCTTACCATTATATTTAGTGTTTGTTGATGAACTATGTGGCGTTCTTGGCATTTTAGATGCAAAGAAATTGAGGAAGGTATTGATCAGTTCTTGCAAACACGGAACCTCATTAGCAAGAATGCCACTGCCGCTGTCATGGCGATGGAGAC
>OFHS01000462.1:21486-34789 GCA_900245855.1 Calvadosia cruxmelitensis
CGAAGCTGGAATGGAAGTGTCTTGCGGGACTTGATCTAGATATGCGCACATCTCTTCTGACGTGCAACTCTAGTTACCAGTGATCTCTGAGACTAGGGCCCAGGCTCCCTATCTCAGATGCTGCCGCACAAATGGTGTGAGTTTAACTTCGCTTAGATTTCATATAACCACATTAAAAATCTGTATTGAAAGAGTCTCTGACTTGAACACTTTTCAGTGCTAGTTTTTAATGCAAAATAGATTGAGAGGCATTCATGCTGTATAAAATTGTCCCGTGTTCCTTAACACATATCCATGGATAAATAATTTGATGTTGGCGCTTGGGAGATGCGTACTAACAGACAACAAGCTGCTTACTTGCAAGCAGAAGCAGTCGAAATAGCTGACATGTCAGTACAAAAGCATCAGTGGAATTCTAACGATTACAGTTTGCTAAAATCAACTGTTGTTAGGGACTGAATACTGATTCTATGTTTTGCTTGTCATAAAATGTGGAAGGCATGCCGAGGCAGAAATGCTAATTTGAACACTTGGACAAGAAGAATACAGTATAACCTGTTTAAGCGCGAAAAACCCGTTTATCTGCAAACAATTTGCTATGCACCGAATTAATGTGTACAGTACAAACTCTCTTAACCGATTCCTGATAAGCACAATTCCTAATAAGAGCAAAGGATATCGTTGGCAAATTACTATTGCTCTTTTAAGCGGGTTACACTGTATAACAATAGCCACCCTTAAATTCAATTGTTTTCCCTTCTAGATGGGGGTATGGCGGCAGCTTCAAGTCTTGCCAGTGTCACCATAGCTGCTCTTTCAACCCTGAACAAACGCTATTTGGTCATGGAAAACGCAGCCATGGGTAAGTGCGTTACTTATCTTATGTGATCAAACCTGTCTTGAAAGACCATCCAATCAACCTATGGCAAGTGGTCTCTTGACACAGGTGGTCGCTTAAGCCAGGTAGGCTGTGTGCTTGAGCCTTTGATGGACCTTTTAAGGTTTTCTCTTGATTGACACACGTAGTCGCTTAAGGCAGATGATGGTTAATGTAAATTGGACTGCTTGTCAGTGTCGCTCGCTACTATGAGCATTAAAATTTGATAGTTCCCAATCTTAGCATATACATCGCCTATACCTTAATATTCATTTGGAATTTGCAAACTGCCATGTTTCAAATATATATCATATTGTGATAGATCTGCAATTTACCATCATCAGACACCGTTACGTTGACAAAAGCAGGTTAGGGTGACAGTTACCTTTTACTTACGTCAATCTAATAAGAATGCCTGTTATTCTCCGTATCAGTTGCTGGTGATCGTCTAATGCATCTGACTTCCCGTGACGGTGACTGGTTCCTTGGTGAGCTTTGCACGATGTGTGGTAACGTGGCTCAATTGATCTCAGTATTGAAGAACAACCCGCTGGTGAGTACTCTCCGTAGGTCATGTCTCCACGTAATTAACACTTGTAAATTGCTTGTTTTACTATTCCTCCTATTTGTGATGTCTGCACAGAAACCAGCCTCAAAGTCATCGCAGTTCAACGACGCCCAAGAGAACATGGCTTCTTGCATGACCGTTCTGTTTGCTTCGCAGAAAGCGTACAGCAGTCTTCAGGTGTGCATTTACTTCACATTTTGTTTGTAGTTAACTATTTGGTTGGGTGTGTGGTTAAAGATGGCAGTTTTCTGCGAATTTGCTGATCTCCACTGTTGCTTCATTGTCTTATTATTCCTGAACCTCTTCTTCTTCTAATCTTTTGTATGCATGCGTCATACTTTTCTGTACATTGTTTGCAATGCTATGCCACAACCTCTAATGAAATCAATTTAGCCGTTGTCATCCGAGTTACTTTTGTGCAGAGGAATGTTAGACTCATTAAATGCGAGAATTATGTTACAGTCTTGTGCATAACGGTCACTTGATAAAAATTTTGTCTTTTTGTGAGTAAGTTGATATCTGGATCAATAGCAAGCGACCAATACGTCTGATGTGTTAATTCTCAGTTTCTTTGTAATTGTTGAATACCACTTCTGGTAGCTAGCATATACAAAATATATTTGTTGGAATATAAACAAATTCACTGAATGTCCTTTGTATACTCCAAACGATATATACAATGTTTCTTATCACAAAGTAGATGTGTCTGGAACCCTTGGAGTTCTGTGCTCTGGCTTAATTAATTTGTTCTAATTTTGTTGAATTATACAATTTTCAGGAGCTGATGGGCAATTTCAAGACCATTATCGTGCCAGAAACTTTGAAAGGGATCCAGAACAAAGAAGAATCACTGATGAATATATTTGATGCTGTGAAGAAAATCATTAACGAGAGTCCCGTTCCTTTGAACGATTTAGCTGATTATTACATGGATTCAGTATGCAACCAAGTGAGTACTGTCAAACTATGTCTCTAACGTTACCTGTGTTAAGAGACCACCTGTGTCGGGAGACCACCTGTGTTGGGAGACTACCATTCGTAGATCATTTCAAGATTGCAGCAATTCATTTACAACTCTATTTAACATTCACAGATGGCTCGATTTACAACTACGCATTAGTTGAGAAATATGTTTTATGGAACGGTGTGAAGCAGTATTTTTATTTTTTTTCTTCTTTCAAACAGTTTGTTTGTCACTCTTTTATACAGTTACTGATTTTGTCTGAGCTGGATATTCTCAATTTATAGCAATAGTTGCAGACTTACAAGAATGCCGATGCTTGTATTGTCTTTGTTTCTTGTATCCTCCCCCGATGCTATAGCTACGTGCTTGCACCAGCTAATACAAAAAACAGTTTCAGCTGTTTTGTTGTAAATTGCCATTAATTATCGCTTCTTTGCCAATCTGCAATTTGCTTGTGTGTTGTGTTTCTGCAAGGAGGTTTTTGCGTTTTCTTTGAAGAACTTCAAATTGTCGGAGGAGAAAGAGAGCGTGACAGAAATGCTGAAAGACAAGTTTGACCAACTGACGTCAACTGCATATACCAATGAAGGTCTGAAGGGTCACTTTCTTTTTTGATGAAATTAATTTGTGCTGACTTTTGCAGGATTTGATTATTGATCCACGGTTACGATGGTAACCTAAGAGTGCTGTGAGGAAATTTTTTTATATTTTTTCCGCGTAAACTTCCGTCAGACCCTTATTGCTCATCGAAAATGTAATTCCGTTGAGATCTGAATTGTCGCTTCTTTTCTTGTTCCATTTAATTTGTTTTGCCTTCCTTATGATTTTGATTGTTGTTTGATGCTTTTCATGTTGCTTCTACTTCAAGATGGTGAAACATCTCACTTGTCGTCGAACTCTCCACGTATGAGTGCCGGTCAGATGGTCCTGGCTGGCTTGAGTGGACTATTTGCTCGTGTCAGCAGTGAACTCGGTAGCCTGTTTGACGCTTGTCGTAGAATGCCTCACATGGAGACCGCACATGTCGACCTCCAGCAAGAACAGAAAAGCCCTCAGGTATTCAGTTTTGTGACACACCTGCATGAAACATTTTTAGCCATCTGTTTGTGCTCAATGAAGTAATGATTTATTAGTTATATGACAACGGCAAGAAGTCAACTAGAGAGAAGAAGGCTTAATAGTGAAGCCCTACAAACTGTTATTAACGTTGTGAGTATACTCCGGGGTGCTTATTCATGGATTGGGACTAAAGCATAGTCCAGGACTAAACATCTAGTCTGGGTTAAATTGCTAAAATTTGTATTATGCGACTTGAGATTTAGTCCTGGACTACTCTTTAGTCCAGGTCTGTGAATATGGCCCTAGCATGCTAAGAGGTGCAACAAGAAAGTGGCTCACGACGATAAAACAATATCACATGTATACGACAGAACGACAGCATGAGCTGCCGTCAATGCTCTTAGTTCCTCTTCTAGCACAGCAACTAGAAGTTGTCTTCAAAATGCATTCCAACAAGAAGCAGGCAGAAAGCGAGAAAGCAAGCGTAAAGTTGAATGTGCCATCTTGCTTTGCTAACTTGCGAAACAAATTTAATTGCAGTTGAGCAAACTGATGGTGGACAACACCACCGGCGGTTACTCCCGACTGTTGTTCATCAGGCAGCTGCAAGTGACGCAAGGCATCGTTAGCGCTTGTCAACAACAAGCAGGTAAGAAGGAGATCCATTATCCAGTGTCTCGCATTGTTGATACAACATTGTCGTGTTTACAATAGATGGTCCCTAAACAATGACAGTGCAGGTGTTTAAATAGTATTTACATGTGTTATTTTGAAGGAGCCACAAAAGACCTCAAGACTGTTGCTCAGTGTGTGTTCAACGAAGACCCGACCAAGTTGGTTAATGAATCACTCTCCCGCCAGCTGCTTGTCTTCAACGAGGAACTTCTCTCTTTACCCATCAAGCAGTTCATTGCTGAGTGTGTGCAGCAGTGCGTGGTCGGCATTCCATCACAAGCATTGTCTCACTTCATCTTGTATTACGTCAGTGCACTTCATCCTGCTCTCTTCAAAGAGGTCAGAGATGGACGGAAGAGTGTGGTTCCGCTGGAAGACATCTGCAAAAAGGTTTGCCTTTTGTGGGGAGCATGTCATCAACGAATCATCTAGTCATTCTTTCTTTGAATATTTGAATCACTTTTTACATTTTTACTGACTCACAGTTACTTATGTGTCTTGTGACTACTGGTAATTTTAGGTCATTGAGCACAATGTCAAAGCGGCGTCATTCTCCCCTCAACATCTGTCACAAGCCAGTTCCCTGATCCATTCCCATGATGTAGCATGGCGCAAGCAAGACCTAGCCAGGTACGTTATTCTATTTTCTACCACTTGCCTTGAATGTCTAGGCCATCTATACCTTTTCCTCGAAATGTCCATTTAACTTCTATATCTATGTGATTCGTTTTAGACGACTGGATGCTGCCATCAACATGCAGAAGGACATTGCACAGCGTGCTCAACTCCAACTTGCCCGCTTCCAAGTGAGTCAAGAGAAACTGTGTTTTGTAAACTCCTTACTGTGTCAGTCACGAGTAAGAACATAGCTATCTCTAGTAAAACACCAACTGACTCAAGTTGCAAAGACGGTAATGTCAGTTGGTTACAGTCAGACATGTATTAGCGGCCACCTCTATAGAGCAGTCACCTGTCTATAAAGGCCACTCTTCATAACTCTGAAATGATACCTTCTATAGAAATCAGTCTGAATAGAAAGGTCATTTTTTCAGGTCCCAAAGGTGACTATTGTAGACAGGTTTCACTGTATTGTTTTTTTCCGTGATACCATTCATGACACTTTACCCCCACACAACTGTACAATTGCTGATAACGATCGTATGAAAGTGTATCTGTCTGTTGACGGATTGCCAGTTTTCTGCTGTGCATGCAACTGCTACATGTGCTGGTTTGTTGTTCCATATAGTGGCTTCATGAAGAATCCATCTTTCAAGGGGAAGTGAACTCATCTACCAATCTCGTCCACCCTTCCAGGGCATCCTTGCTTGCTGATCTTCGAAAGGTAACTGATCAACATTTGGATTTCACCAATAACCAGGTGTATATGATACGCTTTTCGACGAACGTGCTTTTTGAATTACACATAAGGCAAGGGATGATAATTTTCTACGGATTCGCGGATTATTTGTTCTTTGATCATTTCTGTATGTTTTGTACATTCTGCGAGAAATGGAGGGATGTGAGAGAGATGTGTATCATGCTTATTTGCAGATCGTATTTTGGTTATGCCAGAGTTTCAGCTGAAGTCAAATTTAGCAGTTGTCATCCTTGTTAGTGATTTCTTTTGCGTATAGAAGGAGTCTACTCTCGCTCTCGTAGTAGAAATGATTAATTTCATTCTAATGCGAGCTCACTCGGCAGGCCTTCACCATTTCTAATCTCGATTCAACACACAGTCTTTCACCCTTCACAGCATGTCAGTGATACGTAGAATAATAGATATCGTACGTTAAATTCTGCCGTTAGGGAGCTGTGACGGCAGGGATTGTTTAGGTTTTAGATTGCGGAGGTAATGTGATCTCACAATAATACAAACACAGTGTGCACCTGTTATTATCACAACTCGCTTAATGTCACTTTAGGTCAAAAACCAAGCTCTGTCAGAGTCAATGATTTCAACCCGCTTAATATCACGACCCGCTTATTATCACGATTTTTTACTGGAATGCCGTAGTGATATTAAAAAGGTTGCACTGTATATCAGATACAGTCAAACCTGTATTAGCGGCCACCTCTATAGAGCAGGGCTTGTGTATAATGGCCACACTTTTCATAACCCCAAAATGATACTTCTTCTATGGAAACCAACCTGGACAAAAAGGGCACATGTCTATAAGGGTCAGTTTCCTCATGTTTTAGAGGTGACCGTTATAGGCCGGTTTCACTGTATTCATATCCGCTTAATATTATGACCCGCTTATTATCGTGATTTTCCATTTGAATACCATAGTGATATTAACGAGGTTGCACTGTATATCAGATATCACAGAAAATCGAACTGCAACAAGTTTAGATTTAACATTTAAGATCAAGATTCCTTGATGGACATGATTCGTTAGAACCCACTCGTTGTTCTCTGTCTTGTAATTTAATGATCAGAATAACGGAAACGTCAGAACATAAACTACTGTGCGATAGTGAAACAGTTATTGGAATAAGCTCAATTTGTTTCAAATTCGGTTGATGCTCAGTTGCATTTGTTGAAGAAGCCCAGTCCTTCTGATTTCCACCGACATTGATACACAAATCCATCCAGACCATTGCATCACTAATAATTAATAGGCCAAAGCTACCATTATGGAGCAGACAAATGCATTGTTGGGCATGTGATTGCCTGAAGTAGCAAACAGACTGGGTTTCTGACCCATAATGTTAACGTGAATTATATATTTTAAGGAAAGTAGCACAGCTTAAAGAAATCTTCATCAGTATCAAGTCCAGCGTTCTCTTTATTCCGAAATCAGAGACATCGACTTTCTGCATAATGCACTTGCTTTTTCCAAAATGGTAACTTGTGAAAATGGGCTATTAAAATTAGTGTTGTACTGAGGCGTATAATTGCAGCTCTTTCTTATTCCAACTTTGCAACATCTTCCCTGCTTGAATAGCAATCTTTTGAACAAATTAAACTCCCAAGTGCTGTTCAAATTATATTTTTCATAGCATCATTGTCCGTTATAGGTGCTCCTGACTGCCAGTTCTGTAGTGCTTGTGTTGCGATTTCTGCCTTTGTACTTTGTTAACCGCACTGCCTTGATAAGTTCACAAGGGGCTGTTTTCACCTCTAGAGTCTTCAAGGCATTGCTCAAATTGAGAGTGAGATCCCGGTTGTCATGGAGAACTATGCAAACATCCAAGGAAGTATCGAACAGAGACTTCGGTGGGCTGCTGGTGCAAATCCGAGCTTTCATGGTGTTCAGCAAGACTTTGATCGTGCTGTTTCTGAGAAAAAGGCCTTTCTACAAGTAAGTCCCACATCATATTATCATCAGGCTTGTTGATTTTGTTTAAAATATTTTGCATTTTGGCTTGTTGCGCCTATCGCCCATAGCTCCATTTTCACCAGTCCAACTTACAGTTTCGTTTGACTTTTTTGATTTTTTTTTATAAAAAGATGCATGTTGTAATGTAACTAAATGTAATTTAGATGAGGTTAGACTCACACCATAGTGCTGACGTACCAGGGGGTTTGTAATAGAGGTGGGTCTCAGTGTGGCTTAATCGGTGTAGTGTTTGATTAGACAGTGCATTTTTGCTGCCCATCTCATTACCACGCACATGGCCTTGATGGTGGGGTGTGAGCAGCAGCTCCTCGCCATTGCTACTGCCTGTTAGATCCTAAAATGTTTGCTGTACCAGAATCTGTGCTGTTTCTGCTATTCGCATTCATGCAGCTCCCACAAAACCAAGCATCAATGCCAAACAACTTATCTATGGTGATGACTTTAAATGCTCATAGTTTAATTTTGATTTCTTTTTCATCGTACAGACGGAGGAGGACCTAAGCCCTGTCATCAAAACCATTGCCAACGGTATCATACATCTTGAGACTATCAGAAACTTCACATCTCCTGACAGTGTTGTCTTTGACCGTGCTCTCCGCAAAGCAGTGCACAGGTAACAAATAGGCTTCGAAACAGTTCCTTGTTTGTGTTGATTGCTTGCACAGTCACCTTTGTTGACACGGAGGAATATTGGCTTTTCACGATGGCTTGGAGTATACAGTGATGTGACTTGTTGCATACCAATTCATCATCATCATCATCATTTATTGTTAACCCAATAAGCCATTGGCTTTTTTTCATGGCCACATACAGCATGTTAACATCAAATGGATTTTAAACAGGTCAAATAATATAGATTGGAGAGTTGTGTTTGTTTGGCCATGTACAGTGAAACCTGTCTGTAACGGTCACCTTTGGAGCCTGAGGAAAATGATCTTTATAGACAGGTGACCTTTCTGTCCAGGTTGATTTCTATAAGAAATGTCATTTTGGGGTTACGAAGAATGGCCTTTATACAGAGGTGGCTGCTCTATAGAGGTGGCCGCTAATACAGGTTTGACTGTATGTAAGTTGCAGATTCACACTGTACTGATTTTAGAAATCATGTATCATTCGGATGCGGCAGTGGCTTAATGCGATGCAGCTTAGAGGCGCATAATGGCAAACCTTTTGCCACAGCCAGGCAACAGTTACACTGGTATGTCAGTGGAATTCCGAACTTTTTATAGTTAACCACAAAGGCTTCAAGGGAAAGACAGGGTGGGAGATTCAAAGGAAAGTTACGGCGGGAGATGCAGTGCATCACGGCTGAGGTTGGAATAGCATTGGAATGCCTCCTGTGATCTTTCATTCTTTTCTCAGCTGTCGTTGAATTACCGATTCTGTGTTCCTTAGGTCAAGTGAGTGCTGCGTTAATCTTGAAGGATCAACTGGTGAACTAGGTGACGTTGAAGAACTCATCAGCACTCTTGAGGTTTGTTCAGCAGACAGTAATTGCGACCATCATTTGTCTTTGTGTTGGTTTTAATTGTGATGGTTTATCTCTGCTCAATGATTGAACTAATAAATGCCATCTAATGAATCTCATATAGGTACATGAACATGTTTGAATGTTCATGGCTATTGAATGTCATGATAATAAGGTGATATTTTCATTAATTATTTATGAGACTATCTTACTAGGATACACGACGCTTTGATGTGCTCTTCGCAAAGCAATATTGAGGTCCTTGCATTGTTGTAGATTCCCTTGCCACCAACCGAGCCCATTACACAAGAGTGGATGGTGTCACGTTTCGAGACGGTTATCTCAAAACTGAAGAAGCTGAAATCGAAGGAGACTGCACAGCAGAACACTGTTGTCAATGGCAGAGTAAGTGACTGTAGTAGCTCTTAATGGTAGTTAAACGCATCACTACAGATGAGCGTATCTGGCAACTGGGAGGCAACCCAGGTGATTTCAGCAGGTGATTTCTTACTGTAAGGTGATCCCAACTGTCCATGGGTCACTAGCTCATCCTTGGCCCTCGTAGGTCATTGATCCCTTAACTACTTACACAGCCCCTGCCCCTATCATCAGTTACCGGTTAAACTGTTTGCGTACAGCCATAATGCTGAGTTAGTTTTACCGTTGTGCGTTGCCATGTGACCCCTGTGGTAGAGGTTGGCAGTCTCTCTTCTGTGTGATTTTTACTTAATCTAAACAATTGTATCCACATTCAGTTGTTGTTTAGCATCTATTACCGATGTTTGATGTTTGTCATTAGGAGTCATTGAAAGTGCAAGTCGGCATTGTGAAGAAGCTACTAACGTCTCACCATTCTCTGGTTGGGGATGTCAAAGGTCTTCTGCGTATCCTTGCCAAGGTAATAATTGCTGACCATCATTGTAGGTTGATGAGTAACATATCAGATCATACTTAATGAATTTATTCTGTTAGTTAATTGTCAGTCTCTAAGACTTTGAAAGAGCACTCTGTTTGACAATACAGTCAAGCTTGTATTAGTGGCCACCTCTATAGAGCAGCCACCTCTATAGAGCAGCCACCTGTCTATAAAGGCCACTCTTCATAACCCCAAAATGACACCTTGTATAGAAATCAACCTGCGCAGAAAGGCCACCTGTCTATAACGGTCATTTCCTTTAGGTCCCAAGGGTGACCATAATGGACAGGTTTCGCTGTACTGCATTGCTTCAAATTGGTTTCAGTCGCTCCCTAGGTGTTAGGTCAAACTTGTGGGATTGATTTCTTAATTGACTCAACCATAGGTCAAGTCCTGTGTTTCAAAGCTAAGTTTTGGTGCCAAATATTCCAATTATAGATGCGGTAATACAGGGCTTGCAATAAGTTCATGTACAGCAAAACCTGTCCATAATGGTCACCTTTGGGATCCGAGGAAAATCACCTTTATAAACAGGTGGCCTTTCTGTTCTGGTTGATTTCTATTAAATATCTTATTTTTGGGTTACGAATAGTGACCTTTATACACAGGTGGCTGCTCTATAGAGGTGGCCACTAATACAGGTTTGACTTTATGTCATTAGTTCTGTGTTGGATTGGTTTTTGTTGTTGTTGTTGTTGTGTAGCCATGTTGGATGGGTATTTGTTGTTACCGATTAAAGGGGATGTTTAGTGCGCTTGTCCCTCAGTTAAGATTTGCTTCTTACTTCTTGTGCTCATTTTCTCAACGGATCGATGATGTCATGCTTTGATTGTTTGTCAGGATGAGGAGGCAGACGAGTGTTACGATGTCCGTGCCTTTATCGCCATGCACAACCGCTTCTCAGAGGATGCTTCAGTTGTTCTTAAGAAGTCCGTTGCACGTGAGTACCAAACACGGGGAATAGGATAAAATACATATAACGTATTGAGATACAGACGGAAAAGAGAATTATTACAAGATCAAACGACGACACAATAAGCCATGTGAGGTAGAGGATAAACATGGACTGATTTATCCTTTCAAACCAAACAATTTTTGACGACTCAGTCTCTGGATCAGCTCTGTGAAAAGCCGTAGAGCTTCCCAGATTTTCCTGAATAAATGATGATGATGATAGATCACCTTTGAAAGTGACTTTGGTGATGCCTTGGCCACGTTACATATAAGATCATTCATGACTCATGCATGATGACATTGACACTGTCACCACGCGTCAGTCACTTTGAATTCAAAAGAACCTTTCTACAATGACTGTCACTGTACTTTACCTCTAGAAGTCTAATTATTCTTGTCCGTTTTCAGTTTGCAGCTTTGGCCGTAGTGATGGAGGGTCAGATGAGAGTCAATCGAAACCAAACGAGCTGGAATTCAAAGAGCTTATGGACACGTTCACTGATCTGTCTAAGAACACCGACATGTGCGTTAACTATTGTTCTCTCGCTTGTCAACAGTCGTTGGTCTTTCGCTTTGGCATAATTATATGACAGCTGTCTTGCACATGTATTTGCAGCGTGCACGATGCGCTACTTTCATTTTCATCACCAAGACACCAAGTCCTTGAAGACGATGCTACAGCAACAGTCTCTCCTAGCAATGGTACGTTTATGGCATGCTTTCTAACAGCAATAATAAAGAGCCAATCGCAGGAATCACGCTGGATTGCCGGGTCCAAGCAACTTGACATCAATTTTGGAAAACAACCAAATAGAAACATGTATTTTGCTTATTTCATTGAGGGATCAACAACAAGCGCTTTGACTTGAGGAATCCAGAATCCAAGCGTGAACGTTTCCTGTCATTTTAGTATCAACTTTGGCATACTTTGCAAAATTATTAACAAGCCCTGAGGTTATTTGTTTGTTTTTTCAGTTCCAAATGAAGAGAGCGGCCCTGCACCACCTGGTCAATATTTGAAGTCATCTCAACTTCCTGTAACGGAAACATCTCAGAAACAGGCGTTGAAAAGTCCAACAGTTCTGTCGCCTTATGAGCCATCAAAAGCAGGTAAACACTGAGGCGAAAAAACATTGCAACATGAGATTGATTTATTCTTAAGCAGAGCAGTAGGTAGTTGAAGTATATTGCGTAAATGTGTATGTTGTAATTTGAATAGAATAGATACCATGGATGCTGATGTGGACAGTAGTGATGGGACAAAGTTTAAATTTAAAATCGGTTTTCCCGAACTTTGGTGCCAAAGTCGGAAATCGAAATCGAAAAATCAAAGCTGAAAAATGGCCTTTGCAAATTGTTATTTTTAATACAGAAGTTCCGATTTTCTTTGTCAATCCAATGCAAAAACAAAGTTCTGATAGTTTTCTGCTGCCATGTCGGCTTAGGTACTTGGGAAATTTTAAGTGAATGAACAGTTGAACACGCATGTCGTAAAAGTGGCTTCAGTCGCCCATAGACTTCGAATCGAAATCGAAAATTTCTAATACTGTACTGGACTTCGTCCCATTTCTAGTGGACAGCATATTGTTGTTGTTGAAATGATAAAGCTAAGCAAAACATCCTGTTCCTCTTTTTCTTTGTCCCTGAAACACATGCACATTTCCACAATTTACAATTATGCACATCGGACGAATTAAATAACTAAACATCACCAGCTAATAAATTACAATAAGTAACAAACGAGAGGAATTATGGTGCGAGAAACGGTAGCATGGTGAGCGACTCCACGATAGGCAGTCATTGATATACTAGCTAGCATACTTCTCCGATCTTACAGTGAACCTGTCTATAATGGTCACCTTCTGGACCTGAGGAGAATGACCTTTATAGACAGGTGGCCATCTGTCTAGGTTGATTTTTATAGAAAGTATCATTTGGGGGTTATGAAGAGTGGACTTTATACACAGGTGGCTGCTTTATGGAGGTGGCTGCCAATACATCTTTCGCTGTATCAGATAGGCAATCAAACGCATCCAACATTGTTTGACAATAGGACTTGCAGCAGACGTAGTCAGGTGGAGGTCGGCAATGTCAATGATATTGTGCCAGTGGTAGCTAAGGTGGCACCCTTTGGTGACTATTTTGTCTTGCCGATAATACAATTACACAAGCAGGAAGCCCGCCAGTAAATAAATTTAAATAAATACAAGTTATAGATTACATCATAGCAGGGTGATATTCTGTTCATAATCTTTACTTGAGATGGGCAAATGTCTGCAGCACCTTGACACTTTTTTTGTATTATTTAGGAGGTGTGGCTAGCAGTCCAAAGAAGAACACTGCTTCTACCCGAGACTCAAAGACTGGCAAAGGTAATTCACAGCAACTATCTTGAAACAAGAAACAAACGAAAATATTGTACACTATAACATAACTGTATAACCTAACCATTGTAAAACACATTATTGTAAAGATTTG
>OFHS01000463.1:787-42410 GCA_900245855.1 Calvadosia cruxmelitensis
TCACAAGTGCGTTCGGATTATCAAAGCATTCTAAAATTGACGGGCGAACTCCGACACCATTACTCGCTATGTCAGCTGCAAACAATACGTCAAAATTCTGGCTTTTGAAAGTGAAACATTGAAAGATCTTTGCAAAACAACTTCCAGACTGTCCAATCAACATTATTTGCTATGTTTGAGCGAAAATAGTGACAAACGAAATGAGCAATGTTTATTTTGTTGTTGATTCTGGTTGTGTTTTGGTTGCGTTTGCCACCTACGACGAGCTGGAGCTCGACCTTGTCGCGTGTGATTTGCTCATGAAGAGCGATTAGAAAATGTTGTTTTAGAAAGTCAATGAGTTCCGCAGAAACATTTGTGCAAGCTGTACGTAAAGAGAGATACCATGTACACTATTTGTGTCTGTTTTGTGTTCCAAATTCTTGCTTCTGATCAAATTCGGCCGTGTTTATTCTCAAATTTGTGAAAATTTCGCTGTTTACAACTCGTTGAACAATTATTGTGAAACGATTACTGAAGTCAAGAAAGAAGACTGGTATTTTCTGAAAGCTTGATCTTCCTATAGTATTGCTATACAGTTTCTACCTTGTTTGAAAAGTGAAGCGCTAGAAAATCAAGGTTGAAGCAAGCAGTTTGTTTTCGTTGGGCTTGCCGAGAAATTCCTTAGCCTGTCGTGAGCCACGTTGTGATAAACGCCTGCACTACATGTGTTAATGAAAGCTAGTTTTGCAAGGTCGAAATTTGAAATACACATGGTTGTATTCTGCAGGCCGAAATCTGTCTATTGGTGTAAATATTGTGAGTCAATCGCGAATAGATAGCTGCCTGGAAGTTTGTCAAGTTTGTGACGCAGTAAGTGAGTGAAACAGTGAGACGCCATGTTGAAATTTCCAGCTTCTTACCACTGCTTCTAACAAAGGCGAGCGGGCTTGCACAAAATAATTCCAAGTAAAATGTCCAAGGCTTGCAGAGATTTCTTTCCTATTTATGACCATTCTGGTTTCGACATAGGTAGAGAAACATTACTGTAAGTGGAATTTTAGAAAGAAACATTCTGGAATTGATCTGGTTGCTCTTGACAAAACAGAGAATAAATAAATAGCCGCGAGAAAGAAACTAGCACCATCTATTCACTTTTACAGTCACACAACATGAAGTTCAATTTGCAACACTGATGCTCATTGAACAAAAATTCTTAACGCCACTTTTCGCAGCATGCTCGCAAGGCAGTATGTTATCAGGAATGTTTACGCGACAAGATGAAAAATCAACGCATTTTCCCCCCACAGCATAGACTCTCGGGTTGCCATAGCAACCGTGAGTCAAAAAGAGGAGCGAAAGCCATTGTTCTTGTCACTAGGTGCGCTGATTGGTTTAAGCCGCTCACGTGATCAAATGAGGACAGCTTCAACATTTCGCCGCATGATTTCCGTTCTCACACAACTAATGCAGACATTGCAAATTTCACTGAAAATAGCCTAATAGCACGAGTATGCCTTGTCAAGGTCCTTCTACCATCTGTTAAACAATTTTGAGTGTAACTCACAAAGTATTGTCTTGCCCAACTGTAGATCAAAACATCATCGCTTTTTTCCCTCAGAAATGTTTTTTGACGAAAACTCATGATATATAAGAGACAAAGAGGCAATATTACTTTCAGTTGCAACAGAACTGACAAAAAGTAACTAAATAAGCTTCAGGGAGAAAGACGAAGCCAGAAGATGAGCACAAGCATGCAAGCGCCGCAACCGCAAACCGTGCGGATCGGAACAAAGCTGTGACCGGCCAAACGCTGTTGTTTTTAAGCGTCCTAATTTTGATCGATCACTAAAATTTGACTAATATTGTGATGGTGGTAAATCTAAATGGATGCTCTTTCTAATGGTATAGTTTTTAATCCATAGATGTCTTGCATCGCCGAGTAAACACGAGTTAAAGTGAGCTTTCTTTAACAGAGTTCAGTACGCGAATCGATTGCGTGACTTTTGTCCCCATCTCCTGCTGTGCGGAGGCCGCTTTCGCTACTCTTCTTAGAGATGACTCTGCTATAGATGGCTCAGTTCTCATTGTCTAAGACCATCTAAAACAGATCACGACCTAGGTGTTGAAACAATGGATAGCCTACAGTGTGCCTGATTGATTATGCATGGGACGGCTGATCGATTCGGGCAAAAAGACAACAGGCCTGCGCAGTTGACTATAATTGCATATCAAGGTCCTGTGCTTTTTACCTTATTCCAGTGTGTTGCTCTTTGGAAGCCTTCAGAATGGGATGGTACTTATGGACGTATTTGTTAGCTTTTATTCTGTGCACCCTCACTATCATGCTGCTTACTTGGGGTGCAGCTTATACCCCCTGGTGGAATATGGTATTTGGCATGATGATATATTTCTGAGGTCATGTGTTGGCAGGACATGTTACCATGGTGAAATTTCTATTGGAACGAGGAGCAGACCAAGAGCACAAGACAGACGAAATGCACACTGCTCTGATGGAGGCGTCCATGGTTAGTCTTGACAGACAGACGGACAGTCGTGTTGTCAGTATGCAGAAGGACAGCATGTCTCTATCTGCTATATTGTTGTCTCCTGTTATTGCTGAGTGTATAGCACAGTGCTGTCACCTGGGGGGAGGGGGGCTGTAGAAGTTACTTTTTTAATATGTTATTAGTTACTTTCATCAACTGTTATAGAAGGGGTTATAGGTTAGAGCTGGGTCCGATGCATCCATTAGTCGATTAATCAATTGTTTTTTTGGCAATCGATTGTCCAGTTCAAGGATCGTTTCATCGATATCACAAAAGATGTGCTTCTGTTGAGGCCTTTCAAACGACTAGACACCATTATTCAGTTTCCAATTACCTTCTCGCTCATTAAAGAGCAGGCAAAAGTGCACAAAACAAAGAAATCACCAAGCCAGAAGATAATTACCACGACTTTACAAAGGCAAACTATGATGGTATAGGACACGGAACAAAGGCCTCTGTATGATCCGATGCATCGATAGTTTATCGATTGTTTGGGTCGATTAACCGATAGTTTAAAATCCACAATCGACCCAGCTCTAGTATAGGTTTACTTTGATGAATGGCAAGTTAGGCTTATGCAGATCTTAGATCATCTTTATAGACTTTAACTTTTGTCTCTTGTGGATTTATGCCGTGCGGCTCTGAAGCATACTGTATGATTAAAAGAATCAAATAAAGACTGAGGAAATAGCTAATTGTAAAAAAAAGAAGCTTAGAAACATTACTAGTTACTTTTGGATCACAGGCTACTTCCAGTGAAAAGTAATTAGTTACTCTTTGTAGACCAGGCTTACAGCGAGATGATCAAATGTCTGTCTTGCATGTTTGATTTGATAATGATAATCAAAAGAGATTTCCAATTGATGGTATTTTAGATTGTTTTGTGGTTTTGAATAACATGGTTTGACATGTTGCCGTTTCTCTTCTGTAGGATGGCCATGTAGAAGTAGCGAGACTCCTTCTGGAGCACGGTGCTCAGGTACAATGATGCATTAGTGTTTGGTGTGAATTGAGTGAATGCTTGAACTGGCATTGGTGACCTTCGTTCTTTGTGCTCAATACAAATTTATGTCTGTGGTGGTTTATTAAAGTGGGTCATTTTGAGCCCATGGCCTTGATGTGCAACTCTGCTGTGTTCTGCAGGTCAACATGCCAGCGGATAGCTTTGAGTCGCCACTCACCTTAGCTGCTTGTGGAAGCCACATTGAACTTGCCCAGCTGTTGATTGAACATGGCGCAAACCTTGAAGAGGCCAATGACGAGGGGTTAGTGTCATCTTGTGAGACTGTTGCTTGTTGGACGTTTATAAGTAAGTGAATGACTGGAGTTTGAGCCAACTAGTCTTAGTCCCCAGCTGATGACTGCCAACGGCTTGGAAATCAATCTTCGCCATTGCACACAACATTAAACACATCCTTGGGGATCTTTATTCATTCAATGCAAATCTGAGAGCAAGCCAACAAAATCACTAAGGAGGCATTTGTGTTTGTTGCCTGTTCCAGCAATCTAAAGCCTAATTGTCAAGCATAGAAGAACAATCATTTTATTTGAGAAAATTGCAGTGCTAGGGTTTTAGGGTTACCATTAACTAGGATTCAGTTATTGTCAAGTGCCTTTGCTGGAATAAAAGTGGTTGATTCAGAGTGAACTATTAATCCCCATGATACATGACACAGATGACTCACGTTTTGTGTTATCCTTTTCTATTACAGCTACACGCCATTGATGGAGGCAGCCAGGGAAGGATTCTTGCCAATGGTCGTGCTGCTGGTGGAGCATGGTAGGTCATTGTATGGGAATGGTAGCTCTGCATCGATGCGACATGGCATTTAGACATTGCTGTCACTTTTCATGTTTGATCACAGAGTTTGTGTGGAGTATGACATGCACTGATTTATTTGTGTGTGTTTTATTATTTTAGGTGCAAAGGTCAATGCCCAAACTGACGAAACGCAAGAGACAGCTCTTACCTTGGCTTGCTGTGGTGGATTTCAAGAGATTGTGACCTACCTGCTTGAGGCTGGTGAGTGTTGTTGCAGTGATTTATACTCATTGCAGTGAGACATGCCCACCTGTCTCGGCCTTTGTTAATCTGTCTGTTTCTGTTTGCAGGGGCCAATATTGAACTGGGGGCATCTACGCCCTTGATGGAGGCAAGTACAGAAGGTCATGTGGAGTTGGTCCGTTTCCTTTTGACGAAGGGTAAGGCTTGATTGGACCTTGTCAATAAGTCATATATTCAGATCAATCTGACAGATTGGATGGCATTTGATTAGATTAAGCATTTCATGAATGTATATGTGGTGTTTTCAGGTGGCAAGGTTGACTCAACCACAGCAACTGGTGACACTGCTTTGTCATTTGCATGTGAGAATGGCCACACAGACATTGCCATTGTGCTCATTGACGCAGGAGCAGAGCTGGTAAGAGGCTGATCAACGGTATCCTATAACGTGATATTATGTCATAGGTCACGTGATCTGTGATATTGTACCATGTGATTGGCCTTTGTAGGAGAACGAATCAGAAGGAGGCCGAACCCCTCTCATGAAATCTGCCCGGGCTGGTCACATAACCGTTGCGGAATTTCTGATTCTCAAAGGCAAGTGACCTAATGCCTCAATTTGCTTCTTGCTTGATGTGATGACGCATCATAAGTGGATGATGTGACAATTTGTCAATGTCATCTTGTAGGTGCTGACATCAATCGTTGTACCATCAACAATGACCACAGCGTCTTGTCATTGGCTTGTGCCGGTGGACACCGCAATGTTGTTGAACTGTTGCTCGCTCAAGGGGCTGATCTTGGCTACAAACTCAAGGTTAGTTACCAGACCAATTTATTTGGCATCTAGTGTCATTCCTGTGGGTGATAATTGATAATGTGCTGAGGTTATGTTGACTGAGACCCTGGTTTATATATTTTAGGACAACTCCTCAATGTTAATTGAAGCAGCCAAGGGAGGCCATACCGCTGTTGCCTCGTTACTGATCGACACTCCCATGCAGCTCGGTCTGTCCGAGCCAATGTTTCGTCCTGGTTTTGCGACTCCGGTTGGGTCGCCTAGCGACGGAGCTGGCACGTCATCCCCTCTTGTCTGCCAGCACTCATCTGCCATTGCTGCGGACCAAAATGCCGTCATATCCTCATTTCCTAGTCGTGACTGCCTGCACTCTTGTCAACACGCGGACTGCATCAATCCGAATGCCTTCCCCTGCATGCAGCCAGCCTTTGCGGCACCCTCTTTCTCCACGGCATCTGTGTCTGATGCAACCTCAACTGTATCCAGCAGCGACTTGGTCTTTCCTGCTCTGCCATCGACATCGTTGCCCACATCAGCTCTACCACTGTCCAGTCTCACGCCAGCCGACTTACAATCACTGGCTCATGCTCTGTCATTTTCACACTCTGTTAATTCCATGATGCCGCAACAGGATGGGATCGTCACCACGTCTGCAACAGTCGCTGAGAATCTTGGTATAGCCGCTGACGTGACATTTCCTATCGTCGATCCGGACGTGGAGGCATCGATTAGAGCTGTACCGGCATTGCCATTGGCGGACATTTGCACTGCGTCTGACATTGCTCTTCCTGCGTCGTCAGTTGTGTCATCACTCGTTAGGGATGTCACATCAACCGGTGTTCAAACTGATGACGCTGTCTCAATGATTCACAAATTAACAAACAGTGTTCATCAGTTGAGCGCTTTGCAAAACTTTGCTGCTGCTCACAACCTTGAGCTTGTTAATCTTGGTGAGATTACAATCCCTCCGACACCGTTCCCACTGAATCCACCCTCGCCACCTTCTGAAGGTGATGGTGAAGATGGCGATGTCACTGATGTGACAAAAGACAATGAAGATGACGAAGAAGAGGAGGAGCAGCGGTTAAATGATGACAATGTAATGGTTGCTGAGCCACCCAGATCTCTGGAAGATACCCTTGCCAGCATGCCCAGAGAAGGTAGATTGGCTATTTGCGTTGTTGTGTCCCCTTTTTTTAGGTGTATTTGGAGTCAGCGGTAGTCACAATTGATATGTTGCCCTTTATAGAACCGGTTGGAGAATGCGTTGATATCATACCCATTCCCAATCTCGAACCTTTGGACGGCCCGGTGGACATCTCACTTCCCCTACCCTCGCCACCGTTGCCGCCAGTTATTGACATTGACCAAACAACAGAAAGCAACCATGATACAGCTTTGACAATTGCCTGTGCAGGCGGACATGACGAACTGGTGCAGATGCTCTTGGCTAGAGGCTCTGACATTGAGCACAAGGACAAGAAAGGTAGAACTCCATGTTGTCCAATGTTGTTCTTTTTATATTTGATTTGTGTCAGTATTTTGTAGGGATGCAGATCAAACCTCGGTTATTCAAAGCAGTTATGTTTCTTTCAAATCTTAAATTAAAATTGCTTTGATTGGAAGAGATTCTGCGTGGAATTAGGCACAACCTTTTAAGTTGAATTCCGCAAAATGAAACCATCTCCTTGTTGTAACTTTGTGTTGATCAAACCTAAACAGCAAACTAGTTTCATTGGCCTTTTCAAGTTTCACTGGCATCCTTGTGTTTGGCAGTAAGGATATGCCTTGGGTGATTCATGTGCTTTGTGTGTGATGATACCTTTGGGGTATATTGCAGGTTGTACGCCACTCATCCTTGCTGCTACCGCTGGCCACAGCAGCACATGCCGCATTCTGCTTGACGCTGGGGCGGACATTGAAGCTCAGTCTGATCGTACAAAAGACACAGCGCTGTCATTAGCCTGTTCAAGCGGACGTCAAGAGGTTGTGGAACTGCTGCTGGCAAGAAAAGCTATCTATGAACATCGCAATGTCTCTGACTATACACCGCTCAGTCTGGCAGCCTCTGGCGGTTACGTTGGCATCATCAAAGTGCTTCTAAACCATGGTGCAGAGATCAACTCAAGGTGAGACTGCCTCGTGGAGAGGCCGGGACTGATGAAGAGTAATTCTAAAATCAATATCCTACATTATCCTAGTCTTGAAATATGTCACACTTTTAGTTAGTTATTTGTGTCTATGTATAACATAAATGATTGAAATGGTAACATTTGTTCATATGTTGAATGCTATTCATGCTAAATGATCTAGGATGATAAGGACCTAACGTATAGCTTAAATAGTAATTGTAAACTGCTAAAATGATATTAAGATAAATACAAATTGAATGTAAAATCATTTATGAACTTAAATTGTATCAGTGCAATAGATGAAATATGTTCTGATGTTGAAATAGTTAAACCCTGGACTCTGGTTTTGTCGTTCAGGTAGGGCACCGTGAGTCGGCACTTTTGACGTCATATGTTTGATTATATCATGTGCACCATTCACATTGATACCAGACCGGTGCTTTCTAACTGGATGCCTTTGATGCAGGACTGGTAGCAAGTTGGGCATATCGCCACTTATGCTTGCCGCCATGAATGGACATGTGTCCGCTGTCAAGTTGCTACTAGACTCAGGGAGTGACGTCAATGCGCAGGTTAGTGGTCTCTCATTTGTTCCTTGGGCCATGCCCTCGTCTTCAGAAGATCGTGCTCACATGATAATAAAGAGAGAAGTAGTAATGCTGTCAGTAATAACTAGCACTGTTGCCATTGAAGGAGACTCATGCCAGCTTCGTTACTGTGTAGCATTGTTACTCTGTTTGTACATCCTTCTTTCAGATTGAGACAAATCGCAACACGGCATTGACCCTGGCATGTTTCCAAGGGAGACAAGAGGTGGTCAGTCTTCTTCTGGACAGAAAGGCGAATGTAGAACACCGTGCCAAGGTTTGCATGGATCAGATGCTGCTGTTGTTGTCTGTGACATGTGGTTGAATGTGGTCCATTTCATTGCTTGTTCTTTCTTTGCTTCCTTTCTAGACTGGGTTGACGCCGCTTATGGAGGCAGCATCAGGTGGTTACGTAGACGTCGGTCGGGTGCTGATCGAGCGAGGCGCTGATGTCAATGCCCCTCCCGTGCCGTCATCTCGTGACACTGCCCTGACCATTGCTGCCGACAAGGGCCATTGCAAGTTCGTTGAGTGCCTCCTGTCAAGAGGTGCATCTAGCGATGTCAAGAATAAGAAAGGATGCTCCCCATTGTGGCTTGCTGCCAATGGTAAGATGAGTAACTGTCATTTCCGCTGAGCCTCCTGGTAGTCAGTGGGCAGATGTTGATCACCTTTATGAAATGACAACGGGATACAGTGTTCAATAGATACTAAGGCAGTTAAAACAAGTACATGTCAATGGAAAATAGATTTGAATACCGTTTAGAGCTGCCTCACAAAATTAGAAGTGTTTTATTGAGTTAATCTGTCCATACTGCTCATTGTTATAACGTGCCGGATTCACGCAAGATTCAGCTCCGCACGAAAAAACAACTGCTGCTTCTTTCTCAGCTCATTGAGATGCGAACACACTTAATCAACAATTCCAAGTGACTAATAATGTTTGAAAGAAGCGTTTTATTATGCAGATTTGCTCCGTAAATAATAGAATTCGTTATTTGTTCAACATCCAATATTCCAAGAAGGCTGCCAATATGGTTACAAGGTACATTTCTCACGAGAAGCACGCGTCTTCTCAGATTGTGCCTGTGGCGTCAACGACGCATGATGTTACTTTGTTCTTGTTTTTCTGTTACTTTTCTTTGTGCCTTCTTGTTCTTGTGTTTTCGAGGGTTTAATAAAATGGTAGCTGCTTGAGTCGCACATGTCCTCTACTTTCTTGCGCTAAATGCCCAACACTCTGGTGATGATCACTGCAGAAAAACATAGCAAATACACTTTCCAAATCGGTTTGTAGCACCTCTGTATTCAGAAACACAACCGATTCGTATTTCTCAAGAGCAGCAGGAGAAATTATTCTATTAAAGAGCCCCAAACATTCGTCCTCTGCCTGTCACAGTTAACTGATGACAAGTTTAGCCTTGGGTCGCCTCGTCAACCTGCCTTGAGGCAAGCAGTAGCAGCTTGTACAGCGCCACTGAACTCTAATTTAATCTACATAGGATGTTCAAGCTTTTCATCATCAAATGCCTACACGCCTGCTAAAATTGTGAACTAACTGTTCAAACCTTGGTCTCGCAGGTGCTAACAAGGTGGCTAGGTGTGACACTGTTAATGTGGCGGCTTTCTTGTTAACAACTTCTTCAATTGATAGCAGACTAGATACTTTCTTGTCACACCTGCAATCACCAAATGCAACACAGGAAATAGGACTTGAGCAAACTTAAAGGGAGAGTATTGACCAGCAAGCATTGCGAGCGTTAATTTTGAAAACTGTTAACAGATTTCAAAGTTGCGTGGCTTTCCTTTGTTCTTTGCGGTCTTCCGCAGACTGTCAGTTGCTCGCGCAATAGCGCTCATAACATTTCAAAATGGCCGGTCGCAAAGACCATGCTGGCAGAAAGCTGAGCTCGCAGAAGTGATGTTATGTTATGTTGACGTGTTGGAAATACGGTTGACTGTTGGGAAATATTAATTTGCGGAGTAATTTTCTCAAATTCTTCGTATGGGGACCCTTGTCGTAAATCTGGCAGGAAAACAAAGCATGGTGTATGGAACCGAAGCTCGAGGCCCGTTTGCCGCTTCTTTTCAGGCCGAAACTTGAAAGTACCGAAAACTGTACATTCAGGCTTTGTTGAGAAAGGTGAACAACGAGCCACATGCATCAGCGATACAGATTTCGCTATTTATTTATTGTCCTCATGGATATCTACCTGAACGAGAAGCAGTTTTACCTTGATCTTTGATGACAAAGGAATATGAGGATTGATGGATTTTTCGTGTCGAAGGCCAGAAAGTTTGGCTCTGACTCGGAGCTTCTGATTCTCTTATTTAACACTCTACATGGACAATAAAGCCAAAGGATCGCAAGAAGACACGATAACTTAACTGTTGAAATATTGCTTCTTGAAATGCGCTCAAAACCTAACACTTCTTCCGAGTTCGGCTACAACCAACACGTGAACTGTGAATTTCAATTCAAACTGTTTTCTAGCATCATTTCTGACGCGGCAACGTACCATTATTTCGCTGACTTGGATTCAGCTAGTGCACGAGATTCTGAATTTCAGCAAGGACTACAAAGACATCTTTCTGCTTGCGTTTTTTTCCTTGCAGATAAAATTTGTTAAATTATTGCAGGCTCGTTTGTTGATGAAGCCTATTTGAATCTTCAAATAAAAACTTGCTCTTACAAATGGACTGTTGTTGTGTCGCATTTTATATTCTATACCTGCCTACTACCACAATTTTGTAATGAATTTACCTATGGTTATTATTTGTTAGTTGTATTAAGCGCTATAATGAACAGTGAGACAATCCTTCGCTAGCGGTCTGAGACACGAGCCATCAGTATGTTTACCTCACCGCAGCTCGGAACGCACTGTCGCAGACACTTGGACGGGCGATTTGTGACGTCAAATTTTGCAACCACAGCCTCCTTGTCAAAATTAACGCTCGCAATGCTTGCTGGTCAATACTCTCCCTTTAAGTAGAGCACAAGCGATTTATGAGGCACCTCTAAACGTTATTTAAATCCATTTTAAATGCATTCATTCTAACGCATGTATTAAAGCTGTCTTCCGTGATTGAAAATTATTGTTTTTGAATCGCCCTAATGTTGATATTTACCTCTGTATTGTCCTTCAGGTGGTCACCTTGATGTGGTACAGTTGTTGGCTAAGCACAAGGCCGACGTGGACAGTCAGGACAACCGCGGCGTCTCCTGTCTCATGGCTGCTTTTCGAAAAGGCCACGGCAAGGTCGTCAAATGGCTTGTGCGTCACGTAACTCAGTTTCCAGCTGACCCCGACTGCACGCGCTTCATGCAGACCATCTCGGACAAGGTATGACCTGCAAGTGCCCTGCCGGAGTGCTGTAACGTCTGTCAATCTGCCATCTTCAAATGCCTCGAGGCCATCATACGATGTTATGCTTTTATGCCTACTGATTGGTGTTGTGTTTCTATGGGCTGCAGGACCTATTGAAGAAGTTGCAGGAATGCCTGGACGTTGTGATCAGTGCCAAAGAGAGGCAGGCGGCGGAGGCAAACAAGAACGCGTCCATCTTGCTGGAAGAGATTGATCACGAGAAACAGAAGGAGGAGAGACGAAAGGCAGCCGCCGCTAAGAAGAGAGACAAGAAGAAACGGAAGAAGAAGAAATCCAGCCACACTGACCATGAGGCCGATGACGATGATGACGAAATTGAGACTGGCACGTGCGAGGTGTTTGCCAGGGATATCTCACTGAAGGAAGAGCGACTAATGATCATGACGCGAGAAGAGAAGGAGAAAGCCATTGGACCGGCCGGTCAGTGAATGCTGTTTGTACTGTGCTGTGCATGTTACCAGGGGATGAGTAATCATATCTCTATTGACTTATTTAATGTGTTATGACAGATGAGAAACCGGCTCAGTTGTCATCACTTGGCAGCCAGTTGAAGGCAAGTAAGATGATGAAGAAGAAAGAGAAAAAGATCAAGACGCGCATCGACACCAAGAGGAACGTGATCAGCCTCGCTAATCTCGACAGCAGCCTTAACTCAGTCGTCATCACATCTGCCGTATCAGTAGTCAGCAGCATCAGGTAGCAAGATGGAGATGCCAAGGAGCTCAGCAATGCCTTGAATGAATAAGTATGGATAACCATGATATGCGCTCTTTCCTCTGCAGGCCCGCGTCAACTGTCAGCACCACGACTGTGGCAGAGATCACCAAGGCCGTAGCCACCTCGATCATGTCCAGCACCAAGTCGATTGCTGTCATGGACAGTTTAAACATCAATGCCGATGTCGCTGCAACCATGGCAACAGCTGCTGCTCAGTGTGCAATGGTGTCTTTGGCCAGCGGTTGTAATGGCCGACCATCTGGCTCTTTCACCGCTGGTCAATCAGCGGGAAGCCCAAAGAAAAACAAACGTGTCGAGGAGGACTGGAAAGAAGTCACACGAAGGTTGATATAATGCCCCCTTGTAGTCATGGTGATACACTGATGCAATACAATTCATCAACTGATATCGAGCGTGTGTTTGTGTCTGTTTCAGGTCAAAGAAGATCCTGATTCCTGCCGCGCTCATCAGCCGTGTCATTGGTCGAGGCGGCTGCAACGTCAATGCTATTCGCGACTCAACGGGTGCCCACATCGACATTGACACCAACCGCAAGAAGGCCAACGGCGACTGCATGGTCACCATCAAGTAAGAAATCCCTGTCTCCATCTTCATGGAAACCAATGTGTTGTGAATGGAAGGCCCTTTACTATTTCACATGGCTTGTTGTACTTGTTTGCTGCAGGGGCTCGCAACAAAGCACACGGTTGGCATACAACTTGATTGAAGCACTGATTGTCGACCCAGACCGTGATGTCGCGGAGATCCTTCCACCAGTGAGCTTGTCGCCTGAGCCCGATGGCTACCACTCTTCCAATGTTATGTCAACGTTCAACGGCAAGACTGATTCGCAGACATCACCGCCCCAGATCAATGGCACGGCATCAAAGCACTATTCATTGCTCTCCAATCAGATCAAGATTTCCTCGGGAACGGCAACTTCAATGGCTGCTGCTAGTGGTGCCCTACACAGCCCGTACGGTGCTGTGGCCAATAAGCCACACTCTTCCGCTCGCCATCCAACAGGCAACATAAACAAACTGCCACCTCGCATGGGTGGTCCTGCTGGTCCGTCACCTTCTCTATCTCAATCGTCCTCTGTAACATCCTCTGCAAATTCAACATCGTCTGGTCATCATCACCACCCAAAACAACACAACACAGTCGACAGGACTGTCAGTGCTGGTTGGCTCTCGTCTGTGGTTGCACAGCCTGGTAGTGCAGCCCTTGACCAAACCAACAAGAGTAAGACGCGATCGGCTTCCCTGGAGTGTTCTTCATCTGGGGGTACAACGCCTGGCCAACCACAGCCCATTCCACAACAGCATATGCAGAAGTCGCNGTTGGCTCTCGTCTGTGGTTGCACAGTCTGGTAGTGCAGCCCTTGACCAAACCAACAAGAGTAAGACGCGATCGGCTTCCCTGGAGTGTTCTTCATCTGGGGGTACAACGCCTGGCCAACCGCAGCCCATTCCACAACAGCATATGCAGAAGTCGCCTGCTGCCCGACAGCTCTTCCCCTCCCCACCCACCAAGCTGCTTCCCAAGCCGATTGGCAGCAATCGTCCAGGCAAGGGACCACACCCACCCACTGCGGTGACATCAGCCACGATCGCTCGAGCAGCCACGCAGACAACGCAGGCCACGAGGACAGCCCCAAGCGCACACACAAACACCTCTCTCAACAGCCTGTTTTCACAGGTGGCCACTCAAGCAAGAAGTCCTATGATATGGAATGACGTCATTACGCACAGCAAGGAAAGTGACCAACATGATGTTGTCATGACAACCACTATTGCTTCTTGTGTCTCACATGCAATCCTCGGTGGCCCTGGTGCTCCGCAATCACAGACTGACCAATTCATCACAACACAGGCGACTGTTGTTTCATCATCAACCTCGTTTACCAGGACAGCCTCTCCTGGATCCGTGTCTCCTACTTCTTCGACGTCAGAATCGCTGTCACCTGTTTTGTCAGCCGTGGATGAGAGGCCACATTTAAATCCAATCGGCACTGAACGAGCTCACAGGCGGACTCCATCGAACACCATGGCATCTGTGACGGGTTTGGCTAGCTTCTTGCCAGGTGCGTTGTCATCTTTCGGACCTCTTTGTCAGAAAACCTACTGATGTATTGTTGACTGACAATTGGGGTGCATGTTGTTGTTCTTTCAGTGGAGTCTGGACACCAGAGCGTGTGGGGCTTCAACTACCCAACGGGTAACCACGTCACTCCTGGATGGTCGCTGGCAGGTGCTGGTACTGGGCAGGTGCAAACGCCGACGCATCGAATCAACGGTACTCTCCCCATTGGTCAAGGGGGCTTATCAGAGTCCCCTGTTCCATTGGGTCGGGAGTCTGAAGCGGAAGTGATTGACATTGAAGCAGATGACACAGTGCAGAGTGTTCTAGAGAGACTCTCACTTGAATCACACCTGCAGCTGTTCCAGGTGAGATCATCTTCAGAAAGAGGCAGTAGTGATTCATACAAAGCATGCTGCTGTTCACTGCTTGGCTGATGATGTGTGTTGTCTTGACAGCAAAACGAAATCGATCTTGACGCGTTAATGCTGATGACAGAACAGGATTACTCAGACATCGGACTGCCGAAGGTATGACATCATGGTTTCATAGGAAACACGTCAACTTGTGAGTTGTTCCATGCACATTTGAATAATATTGACTCACTTGTCCCAGGGTCCTCGTCTGCAGTTGCTCAAGAGCACGCGCAAGTACTTCATGCGAAACAACAACCTTGTTGCCATGGCAGCCACCTCGTCCTCAATAAATCAAAGCACCATCAATCGCAATTCACAGCCGCCATGGTCAGCCCAGACCTCTGTTGTGGACTCACGTGATCTTGCATTGCCTCAACTCAGCTCAGGGCAACATCCCGCCAGTCTGATCAATGATCCGATGCGATTCAATCATGGACCGATGATGGTGAGCTAAAGAGTGAATGATGTGGTTCAATTGACCGTCTGACATACTCACTTGTTTCTGGAATAGCGCCTGTTAGAAGGATCATGTCATGTGCAAGTTAAGCATCCAACGGAAGGGTGTTGTTGCACGCCGTCAAGAAGATCCACATAAATTGATGAATCTATACTCTTGATTATTAGAGAGAGAAAGAAACAAAGGAAAGGCAATAATTAAGTGAGACTAATTAACATCTATAAATCTGAATGGGTCATCCTAATTGAATTGTACAATGCATTTGGATTATATGCAAATTGGGTAGATTATGATTTAAATGCAAACATTTTAGCCTGCAGAAATATGGAAGCATCTGTTTTAAGCTATCTGACTATTGTTGGAATTAGATTGTTTGATAATAATAATTATAGTAATGATCCATAACGATTGCCTCGCAAGCTGTTGTTCTGTTGTTAATGAAATAAGTCCTCTCGAAGGATTACAATTAAAAACATTAGCAGAACATTATACTTATAGGTGATCATTATAAAGAATTCATTAGAACAAACAATATTCACTATTTAAATGTAATAATGTACCTCTTCTTTTAGACAATATAAACACAATTATTAAGATTCGAATAGTTGACTTCCTCCTCGATGAAGGAAGTGGCGGACCCAACGGCTTTCAAGCGTCTTTATCGTTGGCACTTAGAAGCATAAATTATCTCTTAGTGTTTAATTTATTTCAATCTTTCGTATAATCTAATCAAAATCTGATGATGATGTCATGCTGTCTGCCTTTCTTCGTCAGAACACGTGGCACAATTGGAGCCGATCCGACCAATGAACAGGTGAGAGACCTGCCCTTGTGCGATCCAATCGTCTCAACCAATCAGCTTCCAACTTCACTCTAACCTAGTTCACTTCTTTTGCAGACCCGGCGAGCGAATTTGTTGTGGCGATGGTTGGCTGCCTCGTTTTCGTAATAATGTCCTTGTTTTCATGTTGTTTGTTCTGCCGATCTTGTTGTTTGTTACGATTCACAGAAATCAAAAGTGTTGTTGTTGTTGTTGTCTGGACTAATAAGCCTCGCAACGATGCGATTATCAACAGCAATGCATCAGTATGAGAGTTTTCACAAGCCATTGGCGAGCGACGCAAGTTGTAGGGTTTTAGGGGAGCAATGATGAACACGGGATCACAATAGACAGTCAAAACAGTAATGCCCTGTCGACCCCATGTTATTGTGCGCATGTATTTCCTCTCTTCAGTTAGGAGAAGCGGATTTACAAAATGAAAACGACATGAATATAATAGCATCACGAATTGTACTCAGTGACGATAAGAAGCTAGCGGAAATGATCTCAACTGTACCAGGCAGAGGGGGTTGGGAAGTAGTATCGCTGCTGAACCTAACCTCGCTTAGGCCATCACGAATAGTGATAAGCACTAATCAAGAAATGGGCGTTTTTATTATTTGAGAGCCCATCTCATGAAGGGCTGTGACGTCAAAGCGTGTTGGTCCAGTGGGTGAGTCGAAAGGCATCTGGAATGTAGTGAATCTAACTCTAACGCCATTCCGTGCTGAAGCAAAATGGGAGGAGTTTTTCAACCGCCATTGTAGTCGTCAGCCACTATACTGTAGTTTGTGCCTGAAAGAGAGTTGGGGACGAATAACACAACAGCCAAACATTTCTTACCTTCCTTTTTGACTCACGGTTACTATGGTAATGTGACGTCTATGCTATGAGAGGGGGAAAACGGAGTGTTTTTTTTNTTTTTTTCTTCACAAGCTCACATCATCTATCTTGCGCGGACTAGGCTGCTTTGCGAGAAAGACAATAGGAAGACAATTACTCGACTAAAGTTGAGCAATAATATTCCAGGAGAGTGTAGGGAAATGCAGTGAATCAATAAACAACCTTGCGTGAAACTTCTTTTGTGTGCGTTAATTGACTATTGCTTGACACGCTTCAAGAGCGACAATAGCGGTGACGTTGTTGTCGTCTCACTACGATTTCTGTGAAGTGTAAACAAAAGTGTTTGCTCGCGGATGTAATACGGGTAAACCAAACTGAACAATTGCTCTGATTTGGTCAGCAAATAGGCTAAAAACAACACATGTATTTATATAAAGGATTTTGAAATTTAAACCACAAAGATACAACAGCTTTAAGGGAAAGAGTCCACTGTCCGTGTTAGCCAGAAGAGGTGTCCGCTTAACGAAGGTGTCGTTAATTAAGGCAGGTTCGACTGTATTTCATGTCTTATGTTATTTACGTTGTAATTATTATATGGATGCATTATCCGTGAGTCATGCTCCGAGAGCTTCTATGTTTTTTTCTTCTGCTGCTGGGCGCCACCTATGCGCATCTTCAGATCACCCTTGCTAACAAAGTCATTCCATTCCAAACTAACTCTTACTGTCCATCTTGCTATGGGGCAGCTAAATGCCCTTTGAGCCACGAGGAGTCGGTCTGAGGGCAAAAGGAGACCCTTGTTGCCTTGATGGAAGCACAAACACACTGAAGGCCGAATAGCATCATGGTCTTGACTGCTTGAGATGATGGCCTCCTAAGGAAGACACAGGAATATTGTTCTTGAATGTAAAGCTCTATTTCGTGAGAAGCTGGATAATGGGTGCCCCAAAGTCAACCATACGGTTAGGTTTGCTAGTGGCTGACGCGTGGTTGGTGGTCGTCGGCCGTAATGAGAATTTCCGAATCACTATGCTGTGTTTCGCGACATTCAGATCTATTGTCCTGTCTTGGGATCAGCAGTGTTTCCTTTCAATTGCGTATCTATCATGCTCGAATCCCGATGACAGCCTCAAGTGTTTCTGCGTCCCCTTTTTAGCGGGTCTACCTAGCTGGGTCTTAAAAGGGATCAGATAGAAGAAAGGTCTTGGAAGATGCCACATCTGACGAACTGGCAAAGGAGCCGAAAGTGCGCCACTAACACACGCCCTGGAAATGAGGATCATTTGAGATTGAGATGGAAAGGAACAAGTTTGATGTCATCACTTTCAAGAACACAAACGCCGTGATCCAACTTCATCTTTCTTGCACATAATACTTGAATCTTAGTCGGGGGGTTGGGCGTGATGAGGTCGACTGACAGGTGTGTCTACTTGGGCAAGAGAGTGAAAGGATATCTGGAGATGAGAAGGAGCTGTTGGTCATTCGATTATGAAACCAGAACGGGCAACATGGAACAGAAAGAAAGAGAGAGGAAGGGAAGGTGCACAACAAATTGAGACTAAAACGCTCTCTGTCCTGTGTGAGCTGTGGCTCAGTAGGAAGGCCTTTGAGATGGAGCTCTCACAGACGTTAGAAAAACAACACCACAACGAAAGAAGACAACAGGAAGCATATTTTCGTATTTCAAAACGTTATCTATTTTGTGAACGATAAAAGCTGCATACAACAGCGGCAATCACTCTTTCTCTAACAACAATTATTATTATTTTCCGCACGATCTCACAAGACATCGATGGTCCCAGCCTCGGTGCCGGAGAGAGAAGATTTCCACACGACACCGGTCGCCAGTAACAACGGCCAGCGCGATGGGTAACAAAAACATTTGCAAAACCGTGTTCAGAAAGTAGGATAAAAACAAGTTCTCAATGACACCCCGTTCAAAACAAACCCATCGCGCGAGCGGAGATTAATGATAAGGACATATTTTGTACAGCACAAATTCGCTCATTTATACAATGTGGTCAGTGGTCGGCTGAGGACAGCAGCCTCCTCTTCATCAGCCTCCTCTTCGCCAGTCTTCAATATACACATGTACAATGGGTCACGGACCAAGACGGCAAAGTCACCTGGGATAGCTGCTGCCAGTGGAAGAAGACGAGCCATTTCGTAATGAGGGACTGTTAAAATCCAATTCCACTACCAAGGAAATGTGATCAGATGGAAAATGCGGATGAGGAAAGCCGATGATTTTATTCTTTTCAATGTATTGTTGATCGACAGGGCCAAGGGCGCCCATGAGTGACAGGTTGTTCCTGGTGTAGAAGATATAATCCAACACGCCAACAAAGTCATAAGTGAAGTCCGTGAAAGGCATGTCGATGCTGGCGTAGGAACGCCGAAGGTGGAACGGATGAGACAGTTCGTCAGTCGTCTTTCCATTCTCACTTGAGACAGCGCAGCGAGACAAGAAGCCATCGTACGCCAACTGCTGGAAGTCATCGTGGTCAACAGGAATCTTGCCGCTCTCCAAGAACTCAACCACGCCAGAATCAGGCAAAGAATTCAAATCGGCGCACATGACGAAAGGAATCTGGTCGTACTGTGTCGAAAAGCCGTTCTTGCCTGCAGTAGGACAACAGGTGACGATTACACAACAACAACAACCACAGCAGATGCAGATGTCTGTCAAAAGAGACCATGTGACTCACCGCCTTGAGACTTGACCATCTCTTCAAAAAACCGCTCTACTTCATTCATAAGCATCACCGTCTGGATGAGTTTGACATCGCGGTACTCAGGATCCCAGTGAATATGAGCGTTTGCAACAACAACGTGGTGTTGTTTTGTGCCGTATTCTGGCACCGTCTCGAGCAGCGCCATGATGCCAATGTTGTCGCGTATCATGACTCGATTTAACATGTCATCAGCTCCTTCTGCGTGAGCCGCAGCCAACTGATTGAATTCCACAAGGTGTTCTTTCAAGCACTGGAATCTGAAACAAGGAGAAACAACAGAACAAATAAGTTGCAAGCAATGTGACCTTCATTCTCACAATGCTTGATTTTCCCCTGTGCAAGACAAGTCTTACTTGGACGTGTTCCAGAATATGGCACAGCCATCAACGTGACGTCGCTCCTCCTCCAGCATGGTCTTAGCCCTCGACTTGGGACTGAAGATGCCCTCGTATCCATTTTGCCTTAGCTCAGGCAGGAAGAAGTTGTTGAATTGTTCAGTCTCTACCTCCTAAACAACACAACAGAACTTGTACCAGAACTGATAGAGCTGGGCATCAATTGCTTGGCCATCAATCAAGTCATTACAATTGGCTTACCTGTAGTGCAATGATGTCAGCATGGTAATGGATGATGTCTTTGAGCACATCTGTCTTGCGTTTATCCCACTGCAGTGCCCATGAAGGACAGTAGCCGTATTGTTGTATCGTGCAGTATTTATCACACAGAACGTTGAATGACATGACGGTGAATGAGTCTGCAACGGAAACCATCATATGGGCATCACCTCAAGACCACAGTGGCACTGGTAAGCACAAGATCACATTTCAAAATTCGCCACTGCACTTGCGTCAGGTCCACTCACCAGTGCTGGCTTTGCTGGTGTCTTTCGCTAATGACATCCAGCCTCTTTCAGGGGGTCGAGGACACACTGGAAGACATGAACAAAATCATGAATTACAAGAAGCACCAAGCCGTCGACTGTATCATTCAGAGTGAAGGAGCGCGGCTCAGTGAGTGCGGTTTTAATGGCTTGAAGAGATCCACTAATGCCGCCACATGCAGCACAGTGACCTCTCGACAAACCATATGCCTTACATGATAGGCAGTTCAATACCCCTGCACAACTCATCACAGCCAGTAGACAATAGCGTTTGAGAGGTAACATAGAATGCTCACAGTCACTTAACTGATTCCAATAATGTAATTAACAATAGAAATAACAAAACAAATAAGTTTTCAAGCAAGGAATCAAAAATATTCTTACAGCAGTCAGGAGATTACAACCCTGGAGCTCTGTGGTTTGCATTGCAGTTTCACGATATCTTGAATTTCGCCGTTTGTTAATTCGGAGCAAAAACAGCAGGTGCACATTCAAGGTAGATGTGATGCGCTACTTGAGTGTTCTTGCGCCGCGCAGCATGCGGACTAACTCAAACAAACTGACCAACAGGGAAAAGTGACATTGTGCAAACAATGTGGAAACTGGAAAATATATCGAAGACTGCAGAAAGGGCATCTGTATTAGCTAACTGTAACGTGCTACTGACAACGTATTGCCATCAATGTAAGTGTTGATTGCATGACTGACGTTTCAGTTCTTGATTCGCATTATATCCCAATGTATTTGCAATATGTCAGGAGAGCTCTTCGTCTTTCTTGTAACTTTTCATTGTTCAATGTTATGATAAAAACTCAGTTGCGAAACTTGCAGTGATTCAGTAGGTTTGGAAAAACTTGCAGGCACAACTTGCATTTGAAAAATCGATTGAAGACATCAAGCCCCTCATTGCTTTATTGCTATTTTCCAATCATGTCATTCTCCACAGAACAGCCACTCGTATATAACAGGCAGAGTTTAGTTTTCTTGTGGATGACCATTATAGACAGGTTTCAATGCACACCAGAATAGCAATATTCAATACAAAATATGTTTCTCTAAAATGATATTTGTGTAGTCGCCACATTGGCTTGGTGGACATAAAGTTTAGACTGCTGTGGAGCTAAATGACTCAGGATCCAGGTAAGCATGTTGTTTGCTTATTGTCAAATGACTTTTGCAAGCTAACAGCTAACATAGATTTATACAGTCCTCGGGAAGCTTTATATATTCTCACGAAATCCGCTTGTTCGAACTGGGCTTTAGAAATCTCACTGACTTACGTAGTTTGATTGGTGCTTGTTTGCAGTGATCGACTTCACATTTTTACAGATGCCATTTTAGTTTGTAAGAAACAGCTCCCACAAACCAAATGCCAAATAACGTATCTATGGCAACAACATTAAAGAGCCCCTGTTTATCTCCATCTCTGAGGGTATCTGTTTTTGAAGATTACAAGCAAGCTGCAGCATTTTGATAAAATAGGCTTTGTATTTTCAAGTTTGGTTTGATTGATTGATTGATATGAGTATATTTCAGACATATAAACGATGCATACAAAAGTAACAGTTAGAAATTACATGCTTTGTTACAATTTACAAATATGATACGAACGCTCGTTTCTTGGTTGAGACTGAGTCTATATGCATCATCTCTTGCTTTGGTGTTTCACATTATGATCTGATGATACTATTTTACTAATCTATCTGTACGTGATGTTTAGGGCTAGAAAGTGAGTACACGGACTCAAACAAATTTGGGAACCAGGAATAAATTTCAAGCATTTAGTCCTGTTTTGGGGAAGTAAATTTTGAAAATTATCAATAATCATTGACCAACTGCTTGACTCGGCCACAAAATTAATCTAATAGAGTTTGCTGTAGGGCTCTGAATTGCCAGGAAATTCATTCTCGGTTTCCCTTAACTGATTCCCGGGACCCGAACGAGTCCCACTTTTTGTTTTCCATTGTTTTCGCAGAGTACACAAGGCTTCAGACTAATTTCTGTTTGCAAATAAACAAACCACGAAAAGACTGAGAGTGTGAACAATTCGGTAAATCAATCTTCCTAAATAACTCTAGTCAAAGTAATCCGCTAAAATTTACAGCGACTGGCCACCACGAAGACTGATAGCAGTGAATGTTGTTGAAACGAAAGGCAGGACCGTCAGTCGTGACTTGTACTACACAAATTGTTTTAAATACGGCAAATTAATTTTAATTTTAAGAAATCCTCGAAACTTAAGACTAGGAATGAGCCGATAATCGTATCGGTATTTGTATCGGCCGATATATCGGCGATATTTTCATATCGGTTATCGGCCCGATATAATAAAAGCATATCGGCAGATAGCCGATATAAAATTCCATTAAATTCTTTTGAGAAAACCGTCATATGTGCAGCATTCACCTGTGTTACTTTCAATTCGGACGGCTTTTCGGCGACTTATGATCATAATGTTCATCTTTAATCCTGTCTTCAATCACTCCAATGACATTTTATCTTATTGATTATAGAACCATGAAATGGCAAGCTAAATTTTGGTTGTTGATTTACATTGATTTATGGGTTATGTATCGTTTGACTTCGCTTTTAGAAAGTTACGGCTTTATATCGGTATCGGTATCGGCCGATAGTAGCTTTTTATCGGTAGCCGATATATGGTATCGGTATATCGGCAAAAATCTATATCGGCTCATCCCTAGTTAAGACTGTGGTTGAACGATAACGAAGGCTTATGCGGTAGCCGTTCGAGTTGTTTTGAAACGAGCAGTAGAGCACTAAGCGGACTGAACAGAGTTTGCAACATTCCACTCTAATCTCGAAGGGCTGTTGACAGAAATTAGACAAAACAAACGTATGTCCAAGTCCTGAGTTCAAAAGATTCTAAGAGGCACAAACAAACATCTAAATCCAGTGTGCAGCAGTGCCACGAAATATCGAAAGCAACTAGGCAATGTGTAAAGTGATTCATTTATTCAAGTCACACGTTTTCGTGAAGCGGTCTGTTGTTGCAAGAGAAAATAAATCTGACACCAACACATGCTTTGCAAACAAAATCAACTGCGAAGGTGATCAACGTCATGACCATGTTACAATTCAACAAACATTTTCGACAGCACCGCAGTAAAGAAATGATGTGAAACTTGGAAACTCATCAATTGATCATGAAGCTTTATAGAATCTGCAAAAAGCAGGAAAGTGCAAACATGTAGTTCTCAGCAGCAAATTGATGATTTTTTAAATCAAATCTAGACATTTATCGAGTAGCTACAACTACAATTTTAGAATACTTTCACAGATAATACGAGCACGTTTGTACAAAAGTAAAGCTTACACGTTTGAAATAATCTGGCCAGGTCATCGCTCCAGCAAAGCTGCTGTTTATATTAATTTCACAAATTTAGCAAAATTTGGTTACAGCAGAAAGAACAAGCACATTCCTTCCGCTTGCTTTGGCCCGAATATTGTAGTTTTATTCGGACAAAGTGAGGAGGAGTTCAAGCATAATTATGGCTATCAGTGATAATCCGTTCAAGCATCGGCAGAAGCCTGAAAAATAGTGCATCGGCTGCATGAGAATTTTAAACCTCAAAGTTTGCTTTTAATTGATAATTCTTTCCAGTTTGGAAGCCTCAAAGCGAGCGTACTCTAATTTTGTCCCGAATTTTGCTTGCTAATTAATTGGTGTCGACGTGTTCGTGGAATTTTGTCTCGAATCCAGTGTCTTATCGTCGTAGTATATCTGGGCTATAAATACATCATCGTATAGAGAAATGACTTGGCTTTTAAATGAGACAAAAATATGAGCATATCATCAAAATTGAGTGAAAACTGGCATTTCACAAGAGAGCTCAGTACGTTGAGCCACCTCTAAATGTTGTTCAAATTCATTTTCCTTTTACATGCGTTAGTATTGACCACTTTGCCATCGTTTTAAGGGGTCAGAGCTCAAAATTTGAAGGTCGAGTTTTGTTGACCACCCTGATGGGCAGTCGTCATGCTAACATTTAGGGATGCGACCCGACCTCTAAATCGTTATTCGGGTATTCGACTGTCAGATATTCTATAAGAATCGATTCGATTCGGGTAATCTATTGTTAAAAAGGTGAGAAAGTAAACAATGCAATAGGCAGTAGACAAAGCAATATCGTATAAAATCGTTCCCGTTTGTTGCATGTTCACAAATACAAATCAATTTCGGGAATTTCGTCCCGTTTTAACGCAGAAAACCTTAAAAGTGATCAATGAATAGTTAGTTGAATTGACCTTACAATCCATCTAACCGAGCTTGCTGCTGCTTTTCCCATCATCGACGGAATTCTGAGAATATTATTCTTCGTGAAAGTCAACACAGTGTTTCGGCCGCCATTTTTAACCACATGCAGTTGCGATCACTCACGCATGGCGAAATCCATTGTTCTGCAGAGCCAACGCATTGTTGGCGGTCAAGCCACACTCTTGTGCGAGGAGTTTGTAGCACGAGTGTTTTCGAAGACAAACGACTGACAAAATTGTTGATTCGCTGCGGATAGACTTCATTCGACCAACAAAGTAACTGGAAGCGAATTACCTTGACGGTGTGGCGATGATTCTTGGAACTGATTTGAGACAGAAGTGAAACTGCTATGATTTCGAAATCAAAGCTAGCTCGGTCGCTGTTTGGAAATGTGTTCAAACGAAACGGAGATTACAACGGCCGAATACTAAAACCAACAACAAGGCCTTGCTGAATTCAGAAGGAAATTTAGCTTCGTGTGTAAATGCACTGAATGGAAGTCTTTTTGCAAGAAAATGCCAAGAAGCAGCTTGGCTTCCGGTTTTTATACCGTGCCACCGTTTGATTCAAATTGAAATTGTCGTGTTGTTTAACTGCAGAACCAGCGCTGTTCACGCTTTTTGTCAGAGAAGCACGCAGTTGCAGATGCCTTATTTGAGGTTTCGAATAGTCGATTCTCAGAGATCAGATTCGAATACTGTTATTTCAAAAAGATACCCGAATAGATTCGGGTAATTGCTATTCGGGTCGCATCCCTACTAACATTCTTCACTGTTAGTTTGTTATTTTCATCTGCTTTGACTTGGCTGACAACCGCAGTTCAGCGTCTTGACAAAGTGGCAGTTCTGCTCCATGTAAAAAAGTTACACTGTAATTTATGGACTTCAGAAATAAAGTCACACACACACTTCTGACGGTTTGTGGCAAAATATTAACAAAAGGCTGCCTGTCAATGACGGCTCATTAAAGGAAAGGATTTCAGGATTGAGGTCCTTGTTGTTGCTGTGCACTCACGAACCAGTGCCAGGCTCCCATTCACTGTACGTAATGACACTGTCATAGTTACTCTGTGACTATTCCGCACTCTACGTTGACAAACTCAATGGTATAATGGTCAGATTAATTTCGCTGACTTCCTTACCAAATGAATGAGTAATTTGAAGAAAATCCTTTCCAGGCAAGTGAATAAGTGATTGATGATAAATTCAACTGATGTACAACTCTATGCTATCCACATTTCGGAAAACTTAGATAAATCATATTGTGTTGGTGGATGCCGTATTGCCAAAATTCTGTAATACAGTGTAACCCCGTTAACATCACCTCGGTTAATATCACGACCCATTTACTATCACGATTTCTCCGAAACCGGTAGCCATTTTCTATCAAACTCAACTATTTTGGTCCGCTTAATATCACCTTTGGTAATATCACGATCCCACTTTATATCACGATTTCCAAACATTTCTAACGTCAACAAAAGGTTTTGCATCACAGTTCTTTGAATTTGGTCATGCAGCAGGTGGTCAATATGTAAACAATGCCACTTTCAAAGTGTCGTCCCTGGACAGTTGTGATTTGTGATTAAAGATCGCATCACTACTACCGAATGCCATTCTCGTCGCTTGCTTTCGTCGTTCATATCGTGCTGTACAATGGCTCGAAAACGTACTGAATTGAGCTACGAAACTAAACTGGAGATTTTGAAGTTGTACGATGGACCACCGAAAGCTTCGTTTGCTGATGTTGCAAGGAAGTTCAACATCTCTCCATCCACGGTGTGCAAGCTCGTGAAAAACCGTGATAAATTGTCGAAGCCACTGAATTCTGCTTGCAAACGGCAACGAAAAGGACAGGTCGCTGATGTTGACGAGGCACTCTTTCGCTGGATGACGAATGCAAACACTTCTCGGTTATCCATCAGTGGGCCGATCCTGCATGCAAAGGCCGTGCAGTTCGCTGCTGAATTTTGTGTCGAAGACCACTTCAAAGCCAGTAACGGTTGGCTGGATCGTTGGAAAAAATGCCACAACGTTTGTTTCAAGACAGCTCACAAGGAAAAGGCAGACGCGGATGCACCGGAAGCAAAATCATGGATCGAGACTGATCTGCAGGACCTTTGAAGCTCTATGCACCTGACTGCATTTACAACGCAGACGAAACTGGGCTTTACTTCAGAGCTCTGCCCAGTGGCTCTTTCATGACAAGGGATAGCGACGGCAGTGGTGGAAAAGTTTTGAAAGAACGTGTGACTGTGCTTGTTTGCGCCCGCATGATTGAAGAGAAGCGCCCTCTACTTGTTGTTGGCAAATCAAAGAAGCCGCGTTGTTTCCGTGGGGCCGAAAAATTGCCTTGTCCGTAAAGCAACAAGTCAGCGTGGATGACGAGCAAAAATTTGAGAGTTGGATGAGGGATTGGAACAGGGAGCTATGCATGAAGCATAAAAAAATCGCCCTCATCGTCGACAACTGCTCAGCTCATCCAGCGCTGAACTTCAGCAACATTGCGTTGATTTTTCTCCCGCCGAATGTGAGATCTCTCATTCAACCTTGTGATCAAGGAATAATAAGATGCCTCAAGGCACATTACAGGAAAGGTATTGTGCAAGCTGTTGATTGAAATCGACGAAGGAATCGTGGCCACTGCTTCAGAATTGGCGAAGAAAATTCATGTCCTGGATGCAATGCTGCGACTGCATGACGCCTGGAACAACGTTACCAACACCACAGTGCAGAATTGTTTTCGCCATGCTGAGTTCAACAAGGATTGTGTGGACACAAGTGATGGCGGCTGTGGTGAAGCTGTTTCTCCACCAGATGGAATGTCAATGAAACAATTTGAGGACTTTGTGTCGTTGAGGGACGAGGATGTCAACATCACTGAGTTGGGTTACGGACGAGAGCATCGTGAAAGATATTCAAGATAGTCATCACACAGTTTGTGATTTTGACGATGACGGGGATGAAGTGCAGGAGGTGTCCTCAAACAGAATTACAATTTCAGAAGCAATTAAGTCGTTGGAGAGCCTCACTGCCTTCTTTCTTCAAAGCAACGTCGAGTACGGCGACTGGTCCAGCATTCCACAACTGAAGCGCACGGTCTACAGTGTTGCTGCCAGAACCGCCTCGCAGCAAAAGCAATCAGACCTGCGACAATATTTTAATTAACCCTTGTCCTGCTATTGACGTGTATACACGTTTTTGAAACAATTCAAAAGTAGCAACATATAACCAATCACATAGTTAGTCCCTAGCGATCAACCAATCAGCAATCGATGAAGCAACTTTCAGTCTTCATTTAATTAGCTTAACTCTTTCCGCCCCGCATTGTTTATCACGTGCGGACATAGTTTTCGTCGTACTGACAAATTATCGGCGACTGTACTAAATAAAAATAGCAATTACGGCGACTTCTGCTATGGTAAATGCGCCGATGCATATATATTTGGAATCGCCATGAAACGGCAAAACTTTCTGTTCAAACTATAAAGCGTTTCGGCTGTGATGTGCAAGTTTGAATCGCAAAACGTAGACTGTTTACATTTTCAAGAAAGGTACTAAACAATCAGAATTTGCTTCGCTGCCCTTACAGTTACATCCATCGCTTATGGATCCAAAGTATTTTCAGATCAGGTGAAAGAGAAATAATTGTTTTATAAGACTGCAGTATTTTAAATGCTTTCATGAAGAACTGGCCTGAATATTCAAATATTAGTAAACCTTCCGCTGTCAATTTCAGCTCAGTTGCTAACTCAAAAAATGTCACGATCACTCAAACACAACTTTTCTGATGGAAAGAATTCAAGCAAACTCACTCAAACTATTACTTTAAGTATCACAGAAAACAATTATGTCTAAAACATCTAGCTATATACAATTCAGAGGAGGGGAAATACTTTTATGAAGTCGCCGTTTGTTTGTAAACACAGACAGTCTTCGCGATTCGAAATCTCGGTAGAAGGATCAAAATGTCAAGGCATCCGATGAATATAGCGTTTAAGTTTTTCCTATAACAACAACAGAGACCAATCTCTGTTTTCTGATCGTATTTTCCTGCCTGTAGAGGCCGAAATTGCCTCCTAAATTGGCATTCCGCTGAGGAACTTAGTCAACATCTTCGTCGCTGACGCCATGACAGTTTGGCAGACGCAACAACATTGAAGCAAAACGTCCTTGATTGTCTTGCATGGCTCACAACCAGCCAATCATTTAGTCAGAAAATATCACATGACTATTAGCAAAAAGTAGGATTGGTCAGATTTAAATTGTGGCCAGCCAATCGAATATTAGGAGCATTTTAGTCCGATGACATCACCGAGCCGCTCACAGCGGCTCATGGACATAATGGGATAACCTGCGAGCCGCTGACAGCGGCTCACGGGCTGAAAGAGTTAATGAGCAGGACAAGGGTTAATACAATTTAATCTTTCACGTGTGAGTGTGACTTGAATTTTTAATCTAGTAATGCAAATTTAACTCAATTTTGTTTGGAAAAGACACTTTATGTTTCAATGCAGTCTGCTATTCTCTCTTCAAATTGTTCGATTCGCTCTCTATTGTCTCCCTATTGTTTAAAGGTCTATTTGTGACTCCCTGTGGCAGGTCCGCTTAATATCACGACCCGCTTGATATCACGATTTTAGCCTGCACGAGCGTCGTGATATTAACGGGGTTACACTGTAACTGACTTAATTTGAAAAGTGAGGAACTTTTTCTTGATTGATCTGCAACATTTTATATTTTGGCACTATCTTTTATTAATCACATGCAATGGAATTAGCTGCACTTTGATCAATGGGAAATAGCTAATATTTGCAGCAGCCTAAACGAGTTCTGCTGCAGCTGTAGATACGGAGAGCTCAGTTGAAGTGGCTGCTGTCATCAATTCGCCACAGGGCTTGATGGATCTAATATTTCAATGAGAAGAAATTGGCGAATGGGCCAACATGAACGAAGATGGCGTATTAATTAAATTGGCGTTTTGATCTCCCTAATTGACCTCGCGTCGCCTCAGGACGCAGTGCAGTGCGAGTGTGATTCAGATCTCTCTCTCTGAAAGGATGTAGCGATGAAATGAAGTCGAAGGGAAGGTCGGCCATTTTGAGTCTGGGAACGAGCTCTTTGGCTCCGTATGTTTCAAACTACATTTCCTGACACGACAACGAAAATCTTCCCAAATGAAACACTTACCCGTGAGATTGCTAAGCATCATACCAAGCAGCTTGTTAATATTGCTAGAATCAAGGGCCAGATTAAGGATCTCGCTGGGCAGTGGATTTCCGTCCAATCCGAGCACTTTCAGTTGAAACAATCGACCGAGTTCATTTGGAATGACACGCAGGCCGTTGTGTGATAGCAATAATTCCCGTAGCTCAATCATGTCGCCAAGCTCCGATGGCAGGCTTCTCAGTTTGTTTCGAGTGAGATCTAGGTACCTTAATCTCTTCAACATGGACACTTCGGGCGGCAAGCGCGTTATATTGCAGTCGGTCATAAACAAGGACGTCAGCGTGTCGCAGGCCCATAATTTCGGACTGAGGTTACGAACACTGCCAACAATCTCTAGGCCCGTACGACACGGCTTTCGCCCCGATGCAAGGTCATCCTGTGTTAAAATGCTGTATGATCTTTTCTTCGCATCGCTGCAGTCGCCTTTTTCTTTCTGCATTTCGTCTCATCGGTAAATGCCAGTGTTTCCCTTCCTTTTGACACACAATCGACTCCACGAAAACACCATGGCTGACACAACGCGCTTCTTCGATCTCACAAAATGGCCACCAGAGACAGGCATGAAGTCGCTCAGATGACGCATTTCATTGGTCAACTTCAACTGACTGTGGTCTGCCTCTATCATTTTTACCCATTGAATGTTTTTCGTTCATTCCTTTCGTCAGTTGATGATCTACGTCACGATTGCCATTGACTGCGATTCAGAGCTCTCTGGCCAATTACTAATATTTTTCATAGTAGCAAGGCACTAGATACACTGTAAATGTATTACGTGAATGTCGTCTTCTCGTGTGAAAGAAGAATAGAAAGAAATATAATTTGAAATTCCAAACAATTTACTAATTTGTATTACTATAAGTCTATTCAGATGTATCAACTATCTATTCCGCATGGAATGAAATGGATTTATCAATTAAACGAGCTACAAAATGTGTCTAGTTGAGCCACGTACCCCTGATAACAACTTCCATCTTTATCCAGCAAAAATTGATGACTGTTATCATTATCTGTTCTTTTTGACTTTGATTGATAGATTCGCATCCATTGTTAACCCCTTCCAGTGGCTACAGACGGCACTGCGATGAAATACAGCAATATCTGCATCAAAATATTTTGAATTTTGGCATTGAACTCTAAAGCATGAAAATTTCTGCTAGCCGCAAGTGGTGAATTAATCATCGTGGTCGAAACAAACGAAACATCAAAGGAAATGCCAATCATGTCAAGTTGTTTCAATTCTTGCAGAAAAACTCAAATCTCCATCTAACGGAAACGTTGCAAACGTTGTGTGACTGGGCTGCCAAGTGGCATTTGCGAATTGCCTTTGAAAAATGTTCTGTTTTTTTTTTCTGTGGAAAGTACAAATGTAGTACCACCCTGTGATTACAGTTTGGGATGGGCACCTATGATGGGCACACGCTCAATCATGTCAAAAAGATCAAAGATCTAGCAGTAATCCTCACAACGAATTTGATTCTTTGAAGTACTCTGCACTGTATGTAGGTGGAAGTTATTTAGCGACGCTAGCTGCTCTACAATGTCGCCAGCTGGCCCGATAGGTCTTCAGGGCTGATGATTTCAGGAGAGATGGCGTGTGGATAGTCCCCGTTCTGGAGCAGTACCATCTATCGGCCCTCTGCAAGTCGTTTATCATTGTTATATTGTGGCTGTGTTATCGAATCGACTCCAGCGTGTTTGTCCCAGTTTTTGACGTTTGGGGCACATCTTCTGGTCTACCACATAAACTGATGCTACTGTCAGTTTGTCTCGTAACACTTCGTACAATTTTATACGCCATCAACAAATCTGATCTTAAACGCCGGTATTCAAGAGATTTAAGGTCAAGGCAGTTCAAGCGGTCGAAATAAGAAGACTTAGGTAGATTGCAGCGGACAAAAATCTTTCGAGTGAATCTTTTCTGAACCTTTTCAACACAAGTAATGTCCTTTAAAAGAGGTGGGCTCAACACAGGACTACATGACTCAAGAATTGGCCGAATATAAGTCACGCAAGCGAGAGTTAGTAGCTTGTAATCATTGCTGGAAATTATTTCAGCAGCAGGTATGAACGGGCGTAGGCTTTGCCGGCAATCGACGAACAGTGAGTTGAGAACTTCAAATCAGAGGACATAATAAATAGCAAGCCGAATCACGTACTTGCTGTTCAGGAAACAGGGTGCAGTCGCCAACAGTATAGGTCAAGGCAGATATACACTTTGATTTCCGAAGGACTTCTCAGGGACAATACGGAGTTGCCACAAATTTATCATTTATCATGCTAAAAGCGACCAACTCTGACAATCGGAGGTCACTGAACTATCATGTGTTGCTGGTAGACCCAAGATGGATTCCCAGATGACTGGAAGCAGCAAAGTGTCCTTCTCCAGTCATCCCAAGCCAGCGAAGAGCACTGAATATGCTACACCTCAACGACCGTAAACTGCCCGCAGCCCCTACTCCACAGCCTCGGTCTGTCTACCTCTACCACCACAGCCCCCTGGCAGTCCACGTGGCCCCACGGGTTGCTTCTCTTCGTTGCTTCGGGTTTCTTTCTTGTTGCTATTCGGCTGGCTCTGCGGTGCTCAACGAAAGAGACGACAGCGCATTCCAATGGATCATAATTATGACAATTGAATAAATCATGAAACAGCAAACAGCAATCAACAAGCATCACTCGATCTTGAAGATGGGGGTAGGGGGATTTGAGCATCACTCGATCTTGAAGACTGGGGGAGGCGGGGTGGTCGTCGGATTGAAGACGGAGCCTTGCGAGGAATGAAAAGAAGACATGATTGAAACACGAACACATAAGAAGACGAGAATGAATGGAGATGGAATGAGGTGGGAGTGACGTCACTGTTTACCTCCGTGCCTGCACGCCTTGGCTTCTGCGTCGTACACCTCAGGCAGATGACACAGCTTACATGCGCCAGTCTCCTTTTCGAGAACGAACGGGGGCAGACAAGCGAGGCACTTGGACGCCGTCACGCACGACTGGCAAAATGGCGCTTCACATTCTAAGCAACAAAACACAACAAACGTGCATTATATGAACTATTTCATTCGACCGGCAGCTGACGAGAAAGATCGCGTGAGGAAGAGAACAAGTCCTGATGCCATACGCATTATGGATGTCCAATCGTAACACTTGTAATAACATACGCAAATTAAAAGCTAACTGGTTAATGGCTAAACCGGAAACGGCCCTGATTGGCAAGAAGCGTGATCAGTGGTGATGCGTGACGACGTTGCTACAAAGTAGTACAGTATTGTGTAATCGTGCGATATTGACTCAGAGGATCGTTGCCATGGTGCCTGATGATGCGCTCAGTCAATCAGCTCCATTTCCGGTCTCACAGCCTATCAGTCATTCAATGCCCTTAATGGAATTACCAAAGCAAGACTTGACTTTTGAGCCTGGCCGTACAGCGCCGTAAAACCCCAGGGGGCACTTGGACAGGCATCTGTCTGAAAAGGCGTCTCTCTTGAGGTAGAACTTGTCCTTGCAGCGAGAGCATCCGACGTGGAACGCATCAAGATCTGAATGGAGACACTCGGCGCAGTACTTGATGGTACAAACTGCAGACAGACAGACAGACAGACAGACGCACCCTATCAAAATGCAGCAACGATCATCAGTTGCCCCCTCCCCCCCCCCGCCCTCGGCAAGCAGGGTCGGCCGCTTGGCAACGCCAGCGATTTTAATGAACAAGTGAATCTACTTGTCGAGTGATATTCGTACACTCAAAATACGGCCGTGCTGCCGACGTCAATCAACCAGACACGAAGCAAGTACGCTCAGCTGATTGGTGCTGGCTGACGTAGAACAAATAATCACCTCGTGGAGGCTTCAGTTCGCATCTTGCGGCCACGGTGCCATTGTTGGTGATCAACACATGCGTCGGTGGACATTCCCTCGCACACTCGTTGAGGAAGGGCGAGCGGGCCAACAAAGCATAGCCTCGCTTGCATTCATAGCACAAGGCGAGGCTCTTGTTGGAGCATTTGCTGCAGCGCGGCTCGTTGCAAGCTAATAAGGAAAACACAATAAACAGCTCATTACATAGCAGTTGTCTGGAAAAGGACATTCCCACAGAAGCCATGACGTCATCATACCTCTGCAATTGGATCCACTGACTGCGTGACCCTCGGGGCATTCCCTGACGCATTTCAATTTGGACCCAGTGCTTCTCAGCCGTAGGTAGCCCTGCTTGCAAGCGATGCAAAAGCGATCTGCGCATCCTTCAGCCACGGTCTCCTCGCCTACATACACCACCACAATTACCATGACTAAACCACTAAGCAACGCCATAGAAACCAACACGAACGACAACTGCAGCGTGCTCGCACCTGGTTCGTCCTTCTTCGTGCAAACCAGTGTCCTACGCAGACGGTCAAATCTCCTGACAAACTTGGTCGGGCAGCTGAGGACGCATTGGCCATTTCCCTGCGAGTCCGTGAGAAGGACGCGAGGGGACGCACATTGCGTGCAGTTCGTCTTACTAGAACATGCGTTGCAGAAGGAGTACGTGCACACTGGAACAAGAGAGAAGAGAGCTAAACCATGTAAAGAATGTTTACAATTGGCTGACCACATGCTGATTCACAGACCCCCTTGCATTTCATATGATGCTCAAGGAAGCATTGCGGGACCTCTTCAACCAAGAATTCTTCTCATTTGCTGACTGCTAACACAAAACAACGAAGACCGATTCTGCGTCGGAAATAGCTTTAGTAATTCCATCTTTCTACTTACATGTGCACCGATTCCTTGCTGCGTCAACGTAGGTGCCGGAGGGACAAGATTCCACGCATCGCTTTTTGATGTCATACGATTGTGTCTTGTACCAGTTCTTCTGGCATCTGGAACACCAACGGTTTGCACATCCACCAAGGAATCTCTGAACTGATAGAAATGACACAAAACCAGTTTAGCTCATGACGTCATGATGCCTCCTTCTGATGTGTAATTATTGTTACCTTGTGGCCTGCAGTAATGTCCAAACTCCAGAGAAACCCTATCAGTGTAGCCTCGGCTGCAGTAGGGCACACAACCTGTCATTCTGCCGTTCCTGTCCAAGACCGTACGCCAGTGCTTGATCCGACAACCCACATCTGAAATGATAAGAGGAGCGCAGTATTGATCAGAACCACAACATCCAAAGTACTACAGGCGGCGGCTGACTCATGAATGCTATTGTGCTGGTTGAGCATCAGTACGAGATTACATGCAAATGAGGGAGAAATTACTAGTCAAATAATTATACAACATGAAACTCCGCAGCTCTCAGCAACAATGTATTACACTACGGAATAACTATAGCAGTTTTCTCCGATGGGGGTTGAGCTTTCCTGGCAGAGGAGGGGGCTACAGACCCCTTATCCCAAAAACTCTTTTTCGGGGTAGCGTTTTTCTCAATGTGAATTAGCCTTGAGGGCAAACTTCAGTCTGGTTGCAGTGACGGATTCAATGCTTCTGGCGAAGATCGTGATGCAAATATTGATAATAATTATTGTGCTGTGAACTGAAAGAACGAAGCGAGACAAATTGTTGCTTCTTTCGATAATAGTTCCCATATTTTCATAAAAAGTGCTAATTTCATTTAATAACTCATTGGCACATTTCAGGCACAGCATGGCAGCATTTCCTTTTAATGTGAGGTTTGTTGACGCATCCTGTTTCGGTTTCAGTCGGAGTGAATAATTCAAATTTGCATCGCAATTGCAGTCGCATAAACGAATTCTATAATTGTCCCTCAGTGAAACGCCAGACTGACAGTCAAACACGAGGGTACCTTGAGCACAGAAATACAATTATTGTTTTCCGCCAAGTGACTTTTTTGCAGGGAAAAGAGAAAGGTCTACGAACAGAGCACTACAAACAGAATGTCAACAAATAATATAAAAATATTCCTCATTTGAAATACATAAAATTAATAAGTAGCTAGTTAAATATGTTGGTGGTATGATGTAGATTCGCTTCGTTGCAAGCATGCACGTTGAATCCTTTAGCGATTCAAAGATAAGTTACAGAAATGCTTGGTTTGTCTGTTTTTTTCACTTACTTTTAATTCTTCTTTGCAGATATCTGAAAATGTGTCGTTTGTTTCTGTCCTTTGCCTTCTCGTTCTTGGCTTCAGTTATCAAAGAAGCAACAAGAAGCAGAAAGAAAAATAGAATGATCACTTGAAACAGTTTCATCGTGCGAAGTCACAGGAACATCAACCGGTTGACTTTGCGTTTGGCAAATGTCGCCAGACTGCGCTTATATTATGGAGCACAAATAATTATATTCCGCCTTAGCATTTCCGGTTACTCATCGCCGCCTTCACGCAAAATGTCAAGGTGTGTCGCCAGCACTCAACAGGCAAGCGGCAGGACTGAAGGCATTTCTGTAAAGTGTGTAATTGTCAGGAATCAAAAATGCTTCAAAGACGGAGCACTCATTCACAGTGGCGTAGGCAGCAGCAGCCGCGAGGCGGCTCTCCCAGACCCCGCCGGAGGCTAAAATATTTTGGGGGGGTTGGTGTACCTGCAAGAATACGTTAGAGTTTCTGCAGAACTGCAGTTTCGAATCCAGTAAGAATATTTATATAGATTCCTGATTCACTTACAGTACTGTAAGACAGTAATATTTATATTACAGAAAAGAATTACCCTCATCCCAAACTAGTTTCTCACCGGATTTCACTTTGTTCAATCATTTTAATTTATGACTTGAAAGAACATTGGGGGGCGACTGCGACATTACAGTACCATTTCACCATTGTGGCTGCTGCTAGCTTCTTTTATGATGAGCCTGCTTTTGTTGTCCAATGACGTAATACCAGTGGACGAACAAAGCAGAAGGACCTTTGTATTTTTTTCTTCAATTTTTCAATCGAAATGCCGAAATGTTAAAAAACATGTCAACGACATTTATAGTAATGATGATTATAAACAGCTAAATTGGGCAAATGAGCCAATAGTATAATAATTATACTCCCGTAAGACCTGTCCATTGCTTGAATGGAGTTTTCTGTAAGTCCACCCCTGTCAAATTAAATATTCTTGTTGGACTGTCCAAGCAAGGCAAGACCTTCTGCGGGGAGCAAATGGCCTGCTTGAAAATCACAAGAACTGAGACTGAGCCATACTGACTGCGCCCTGCCGCCCTGCTGATAAATGTGTCTGGCAGTAAAAAGGCGGGAGATGTCACGTGGTAATCTGGTGCTACCTGATTGGTTCGTTTAACAATGGGCGTCTGATAATGGCGGGCATTACATTACGCGCCAAAATTCAATATCGTGCAACGATCCGCAGTCGCCCTCAAATTGCATCTCTAACGCAAAATAAATAAATTTCGAGATTGGAATAGCTTCTGGCTTGGTTATTTTGCTGCAACAAGGTGAGGCTAATGTGTCCATGAGTTTTCTGCAATTTAGTTCCTTAATTTGTTTTGCCAGGCAATTATAAATGTGACAATTTAAGACACAAACAGAGGCTGAGACCGCTGAGCCTGTTTATAATACAATCCCCTTCTGGGCAAGAGAGCGATGCACATCATATCTGCTGATGAAATATTAATGTGGTAGTTATACATTTGCAAGCACCACCTAAACCTGTTTTTAATTTGTCTGCAACATCACCGGCTACTCCAAAGCCCTGTTCATTCTGCTGATAGTGATAGTCTTCGAGACCTGTTCATTTCGTCTATCGCGATTGTAAGGCGAAGGCAGTGCTGAAACTATGGCGCGTAGTAGAAAGAGTTTATGAAATTTAGAAGCAGCTAGACAATGCCGTTTTGCAGAGTGTAGACACTATAATATTCGGTTTACGTTCTAGCGCTGTTCGGCCGATGAAATGACTCTTTTTAGTGTTATTTGAACTTATTTCCCTGCACACTTTGACGCGCGCATGTGACTTTGTTTTGCAATGCAAAGCACTGAATGGACAAAGTCTTTTTACACCATGTTATGCGTTTGATTGTTACAGAAGAGGATAGCACATGTCGGACGATTAAAAGAGAAATAGTTGTCATGCCTAATTTAGACTGAATCATGGTGGACTTACAACGGAAATCTACCGACTCTGGCGATGGAGTAGAGCTGGATGGCTGCCTGCCTGACGCTGCTACAGAACATAGTCACAAGAAATCACCAAGAGACCTACAGGCAAGACTGAGAAAATGTTATGTTGAAGTAACAGAATCTGAAATAATAGCTCACAATTACTTGACCTACTTTCCAGAGACAATAACTGATGACAGTCACTCTCAGAGTTCCTTTTTTAAGTTAATTAAACATAAAAATGTACAGTCAAACCTGTATTAACGGTCACCTGTCACCTGTAGAGCAGCCACCTGTGTATAAAGGCCACTCCTCATAGCCTCAAAAATTACACTTTCTATAGAAATCAACCTGAACACGAAGGCCACCTGTCTATAAAGGTCATTTTCCTCACATCCCAGAGGTGAACGTTATAGACAGGTTTCACTGTACCATAATTTACAAAAGGCAAATTAGTACAGATTTTATGAAGTCTTGAATATTGGTTTCAAATGGGATGCAACGTATACAGTGTAACTCGCTTAATATCACACCCTCGAGAATTCGTAAAACGTGATATTATCCAAGTTGTGACAATATCCGGTTCTCATACTCAGACCTCTAATTCTGCAGGAACAGCTCAAACAGTAACAAAAAGCAGGCTATAGAACAACAAACTTTGCATCAACATCCAACAGAGCTATTTTGTAGAGATTTAAGCAACACAAGACTAATTTTCTTTGATTTGTAACGCTCAATGAGGCGAACACAATGAAAAACACTTCATCAACTTTCCAGAAATCACGGAAAGCGTGACAATAAGCGAGTGTAAACATAAAAATCCTTTGGAAATCCGTGATAATAACCGAGATGTGACAATATCCGAGGTGATATTAAACAAGTAGAATAAGAGAAAAGGTTCGGGACTGGTGTTGTACTAGAACACCAATCTGGCTTGAGAGCAACGGATCTGGCATGTAACTGTCTGTTGTATTAGAACTGTTTATTGTATAAAATATTTACTATACTGTTGCTTACATGCAATAATGGAAGTATGTAAGCGAGGGTAAATCCCTCCTTTATTTTCCTGTCCCATCTGGGCAAATAAACATACATACATACAAGCCCCAGTAGCACACAAGTATAGGTAAGGACGAATGGGAGACTGAGCAATCACAATATGGCTCACAATCATATTCATCTAGTCAGGCACATATCCATTCTGAATCACACCATGGAAATCATAGTTATATATAACATTATAACGAGGCTTCACGAGAGTGAGGCTAATCTCTATCACTACAACTGGCCAGTGGAATGTCACTTTCCGTGACAATAACCGAGACGTGATAATATCCGAGGTGATATTAACCCAGTTATACTGTATGTGTAATGTAAACCTAATTAAAATCAATGCCACAAATCTTAAGCAGGTCGTGATATTAATTAACAGTCCTGATTACAATGTTATTAGCCTCTACTCTGTGCATTCTCACTTTCATTCATGCTGCTAATTCAAGGTGCAGCTTTTACACATCAGAATATTAAACCAAACCTTACATTCTGCATCTTGGGCAATAATACAATAACAAATATCATTATATGCCCAATAGATATTAGAGAAGGGACGATGTTCGAATTTCATATCGATTTCCCCAAACTTCGGTGCCAAAATTCGAAATCAAAATCGAAAATACCAAGTTGAAAATCAGCTTTGCAAAATTATTATTTTTTAATACCGAACTTTAGGTTTTATTTGGTAATCCAATGCCAAAACAATGTTCTGATAGTTTTTTGCTGCTGTACAGACCTAGGCAGTTGCAAAATTTCAAGGGAGATGAACCCTTGCGTCATAAAAGTGGCTTCAGTGGCCCATATACTTGTTGTCTCTCCGAGAATTGTTCTCTTGAAGGAAATCAAAAAAATTTTGAATTCGTTTTTCAGAATTTTCACATATGAAATTCGAAATCGAAATCAAAAATTTCTAATTTTGTACTTCGTCCCATCTCTAATGGATATGATACAATGGCACGTCCAGCATGTGTATACATATCACAAACAGATCATCTATAGAGGTAGCTTTCGGTTTCCAATGGTTTTGAATATTTTTACCAAACTTTCGCAATTCTTCCGGTTGGCTGTCTCATTCAATATACTAAACAATAGCTGCTTCTTTATTAGTTTTTGTTAAAGCTGGCAGTCACATTGGCAAATGAACGACTTGACATCGCCGTAACGAATGGTCATTCAGTCATTGACTTCCACTTCAAGTGTCTCTAGTAAGACCTCACAGAACATCTTTAGAGACTGATTGAAGTGAATAGATTACTGAGTTTACTGTTCTTGATGCCACCTAGCAACCATGGCTTATATCTTATTCATAGCTGTGTTATTGATGTGCCGCAGGTCACTCCAAAGAAATGTAAGTCACCAACAGACGGTGAGTTGCCGCTTACTCCAACTGCCAACCTGAAGATGCTTGTCTGTGCGGCAAGTGTTGCCAGTCCTGCAAAGGATGACCAAGATCAGGAGACTGCACCCTGCTCAGGCAACAACCCCTACAAAGGCAACAAACATAGCAATGATGACGAGAACATTGAGGTCGGCATGACAGATGGCAACGAGGGCACTCAAGCATGCCGAAAGTTTGCTGGACGAAAGCAAAAATCACTAGGGCTTCTATGTTCCAGGTCAGTGTCATTAATTAAAATGCAAGCAATTACAGTTGTGTTGCTTGCTGATCAACAGTGGGAATTTCTAAATTAAATGATTTACATGTTTTTGTAAGTTTTTGGTGCAAGGGAAAAAGAACACAACACATGACCCCTCTTATGGTACCACATTGTGGCTGCTTGTCTGTTCACACATTGTTACCATGGAAACGCTCCTTGTCTCGTATTGTGTAATCGTCTTGTATAATGTTATTCACATGTTTCCAATTACAATTCAGTTTTTTCAATCTCAACAAACCAAACGGTCGTCGTGATTTGTTGTCTTTACATTGGGCTACATCAGACATAGTTTCATACATTATGTATTGACTTTGTTGACATTGATCTAAACGGCCTTGGATAAGAAGTAGGGCTAACAATTGTTGAAAACAGCTACTGTAGTAGCCTCGTATTCATGTTGCCTCTCTCATGTGTTCCCCGCTATGTAATCTACACGAACTTGCGTGGTCATCGTGGCGTAATAATCAACGTTCTCCTTGGTTCAAATCCTCTGTGCCATGTGATGATCCCAATGGAACGATAAGGTTCGACACGAAGATAAGAGACGTGTGGTAGAGTTGCTACTGCTACACAGCACGTTAGTCACACGCACAGACAATATTACAGTGCGTTACATAGATTATATAAGGGAAGAGGTCTGGGTACTTGTTACCAGATCCCAACAAGCGCGTAAATATAAAATATAATACGAGATACAATTGTGCATGTGCAGACAGGAATGGCAATTACATTGATTAGCGTAATTACACATAATATATGAACTGACCTTTAATTTATGATTGAATAATTTAAGCCTTGATCTGTTGTCTGTTTTTGTAAGGTTCCTTGAGAAGTATCCTGAGCAAGATCATGGAATGGAGTTATTTATTGATGATGTCACAAGGGATCTAGGTGTGGAGCGAAGACGTGTCTATGACATTGTCAATGTCTTAGAAAGTATGGAAATGATGACCAAAGTGGCAAAGAATAGA
>OFHS01000464.1:0-42407 GCA_900245855.1 Calvadosia cruxmelitensis
GTTTGGAGAACTATCTCATTGCAACCGATCTGAATTGTGCGGCAGAGGAAAAGCAGCTGGCTATCCTAGCTCAACAGTTTGGAGATTTGAATCAATGAGATTTAGTAAAACATTTTGCCACGTATTAATAGTTTATTATTGCTATCAGATCATCTCAAAACTATTTTTCCAGATTTCAGATCAGATCAGGCAAAATTTGCATTTTAATATATATTTGATCACATAGGGAAATTCTTATATCGAACAGCACTGCGACGTCTAGACATGAATTATTCCAAATGTTTGTACGGTGAAACCTGTCTATAAAGGTCATTTTCCTCAGGTCCCAAAGGTGACCATTATAGACTGGTTTCACTGTACCAATTCATTCCAGGTTCGAAGGAGGGTGACACATTGGAGTACATTAAATGCTTTTGATATTTGACATCGATCTTTAACAGCACCAGGTTTCAAGATATCACCTCAGTTTAGTTTTCACAATCTTAATTTGTAGGCAACTAAATCCAGTATGATTGATTCATTGAAATAATGTTGTGAAATTGAGTTTTGCTTGCCAAATCTTGTCTTTCAACCAGAATTGATTTTTTTGCTTTCTTCAACTTTCAGAGTCTTCTATGGCTTCTATATGATCATGGTTGCCTAAAAAGGTTTGTAAAACTTATGGTTATAATCAAGCTGTCTTCATCATTTAATTTGTTGTGGTCAACACATTTTGACCTGGATTATACTAATGATACGTAACATGCAATAAATATAATTGTCAGTTTGTTTAATGAGGATAGCCCAAAGCAAAGTGACTTGTCTTCCTTGGGGCCTTCAACAATTAGAACCATGTAAGACACAGCATGTGTCGGCTTGGCCAGGAATTGAACCCGGGCCGCCTGACTGGCATCCACACATACTAGCCACTAGACCACATTGACATGATAAGGTTGGAGCAGAGTGACTCCGTACTGGATAGTCTCTTGAATTACGCTGCTCCGCTGCTATCCAGCACGACTCAGCTCTGCTTTTGCAGAGTGAATTGACTCCACTGGAAAATGATATGACTTCAAATCAATATAGTTTTCTAGCAAAGCAGAGTCAATGCCATCAGTTGGATTTGGAGCATGATGCAAACAGCATAACACCAGAAGGCTCTGGGTAAATCTGTTGAAGAATAGAATAAATAGTTACATTATAAAGTGGAGCATTGCAGGGTAATCTGCATCTGAGCAAAGCGAGAGACATTGTAGTTTAAAACAATTCAGTTTGGTTTGTTGGAAACCAAGATTGTTCATTACAGAAAAAATGGCGCGCTGACGCCGTGAGGGTCGAACTCACGACCTTGGATTGCCGGTCCACTGCTCTGCGGTTGAGCTAGACGCACCCTCATTAATCTACACGAACAATCTCCCTTATATATCTGCCACCGAGTGAGCCTCATTGCGTCGTTGTGTACCAGCCATTTAGTAACACGACCGCCTTCCATTTTACGAATCACTATGAGTTGCTTTGTAGAGTTTCTAATATAAACATACGCTCTCCAACAGGTTTTCAATCCGTTACCAGAGCTGTGAGTAATTATTACTAAAGTAATTGATTACCGGTAATAGTTACTTTTATGGTAATTCCTAGATGTAATCAATTACTTTATCAACAAAGTAATTTTAAGAGTAATAGTTACTTTTTCTGGTAACGAATTACTTCTGGATGAAATCTAGATTACAGATTACTTTTCCCTATTTTGAAGCCTACTTGGCACATTGCTAAAAATCCCCCAGCCATTTTTGGCAACATTTTCCATCCAATCAACAAATTGCTCTCCAGCTCATGATCACCACATAGGTTAATCCATAGTACTTATAAATGCTCTTCAAGATGAAGAGAAATAGAGTCAGGAACAGGTTGGCTGTTTATGCCCTACCCACCCAGGCCACCCTTGGAGATTCAGAAGTGCAGCATTTTTAATATCGATATACCCTGAAAGGTTTATCTCTGGAGCTCAGCAGTCTTTTGTCAGGGAGAGCAGCATGTGAATCTATATTACGTCGATGGATTTATCCTCTAGAATTACAACATTTTGAAGGATATCTGCTTTCTTTAAATAAATGTGTAAGAAGTTAGCAACTGTGAAGTATAAGGTGCAAGTTTGAGTTGATATACTGTAGCAGTTTGTTTTTCGGAGTCTTCAAGTTACAGTAAATTGGTAATAATNTTTTTAAATTTTATATATGGAAAGTAATTTGTAATTTGTAATTATAATTACTTTTATATTTGAGTAATTTGTAACGGTAATCAATTACTTTGTGTGGGAAGTAACTGTAATAGTAGTCAATTACTACCTGAGTTGAGTAATTGTAATTGTAATTGATTACTCAAATGGCAGTAATTTTACAGCTCTGTCCGTTACTAAAGCTATCTGGTAAAATGTAATCCAGGTCTTGTGTACTAACAACGAATGTATGTGATTGGTTTGCACTGAACTCACATGAACTGTGAAATAGTTGTATATGCTCTTAGTAGGGAACATTCACTCAGCTCCTAAGTATAATTGCCTCTAGTTAATTGCTTTATTTAGGGTAATATTTATTATGTATATTTATTAGTAATACTTATTATGTGATCCAGTGATTATTCAATTGGACTGAATCAATCAAAACAATAGATTTAGAGTTTAAAGAATGAAATCTAATCAAACTCACAACATTAACATCCAAACAAAAGTAAAAAGATAGAAGCTCTCACTGACGACTCACGGATTATTTAAAATTATAATGATCAACTAGTGATGCCCAAGCATTGAAAATTGAAAGACAGATAGATCTACAGTATAACAAATGGGCCTTTGATCAGCGACAGGTGACTGAAAGGAAGGTAGACATGGAATGCTTTATGTAACACAAAAACAAATAATTATATCAAATATATTTATGTCAAATAATGATAATAGTTCGTAATGCGATAATTAAAATGGATTAAAATATATTTTTCATTGTCATCAAATTTATTTTTATGTTCCAATTCTATATATAAAATGCTATTACTATTTGGGTAAATACAAATAGTTTGAAATATCAAAGAAACATAATTATAATCAACCGCATTGCCAATAGTAAACTATGTTTAACGTGTAATCATGATTGTACGTATTTCCCAAATATCTTATATTGAATAACTACAGTGGAATATGCCTAATTCGAAGACCTGTAATTCGAATATTCATCTATTTTGAACTACGATCTCGGTCCCTTGGTCTTGCGCATTTGTCTTCTGTCTATTGTTTTCCTACTTCCTACCACAGCCGCTAAAATACATACATATAAAGAATTTCAAATACGAATTAAAATCCTATCTCGCCAGCATTGATTGGAAAGAAAGATACGTTTTGGACTCATTATCATGTAGAACCGTATAAATATGTTCTATTGTAAACCTCATTATTATCATTCTCGTAAATTCTTACACTGTATTCTATACTATCAACTACACCTTCGTCTCAATGTAAACGAGCTTACACCGCTCATTTTGATTACGAAGTAAAATAAATTGACACACACACACACACACACTATTCTTAATTCGAAGTTCATATAATTCGAAGGACTTTTACGGTCCCTTGACAATTCGAATTAAGCGGATTCCACTGTATTGATAATAAAGTACAAACAAACAAAGAAACATCATCTCATCATTTTTCGTGATCGCAACAACTTTATCTAATAATATCTTTGAGAAAGAGTTCTATGCTGCAAATATTAAATTAGCGGTTTATTGATATAGATGCGTGATGTGCAAGTACTGTTTGTTCTTCATGTTTAGATACCCCATGGCCCTTTGCAACCTGGCTGACTTGGAAGAGATTGTCTCCAGTAGATGTTGTCCATCCATCTCTGAATTATACGACAAGGCGATCCAAGTGTCCCAGACGTTGTACAACAATCGCCATGTTTATCCCTACACATATTATGGCGGTTACTGCTACCGAACTGGCAATCTCTGCAAAGCTATTGACTTGTGGCTACAGGCATCGCGTGCAGCTGCTATGTAAGTTGTTCTCAATCATCAGCATAATGTGGTGATCTTGCCATGTGTACACTAAAAAAATATTTTCTAGACAAGGATTGCTTTCTTGTTTCAAGTATCAAATTTCTTAAAATAAGACTTGGTCGGTGGAAGAACAATAGCGATATTCATATTTGGCTTAGCAATTTTTTGCTTACATCATGGACAAGTATTTGTTTACTAGATTTAAGTATAATATTTCTTGAAAAGAGAAATTTTGTTCTTAAAATGGGAACGCTATTTATTTTTTGCAGTGTAGTTTGACAAATGTGCTATTGGTTAATATGCGCTTGTTGGAGCAGATACATTAGAAATTATCTAATTATAAACATCCCCTTTTATAGCAGATTCTCTCTTATAGCGTTATGTATTCCTGTATTCCCTGATATGACTCCCCATTTCTATTCACAGCAGGCGATAAGACATTATTGTTTATAGCTCACTCCACATGGATGTCTAAGAGGTTGTCTCTCTAACCAGATTCTACGGTGGTTTCTACTGTATAGGAAATCCCCGTTAGTATCACCTCGGTTAATAGCACAACCCGCTTAATATCGCTTGCTTCAGTTTGAGAATCAAGCTCTGTAAGAATCATTTTGTTTATACCCTCTTAATTTCATGACCCGGTTGTTTAATGTTATCACGATTGTTGGCTGGAAAACCATAGTAATAATAACGAGGTTGCACTTTGCATAACAGCTCTGTAGTGTTTCAGGTGATATTTTATTAGGCAAGTCACAGTCTGTGACCTTAGCCTTCTAGCACTTTTCCTAGTATTCTTGATGTACGGAGAAGTGTCGTCTTCTGATTTCGGAATCAACTCAGCTTGAAATGCGATCCCTAAACTTTCTTAAGTGTTTCTGAAGATTCTTCGGGACTGCTCCGAGAGCTCCGACCGCTACAGGAATTACCTTGACAATTCCAAAGCCTCCTTAATTCCCTTACCAGGTCGCTGTAGTTGTCAATCTTCTCCTGCTCTTTCATATCTACCCTCCAATCACCCGGGACTGCTATGTGAATGTTGTGCGTTATCCTGTTGGCCTTGTCTATGACTACAATGTCTGGTCTTCTGTGCTGTACCACATGGTCTGTCTATAGAGGATCTTGACTGAATGTGTCCAATGCAGGTTTCAGTCGTATGACTATGTGTGTCACAGTCTCATCTTCCTATTGCTACAACCTGCACGCTGATGATGTATTCAAATGTTGAACGTTGGCTTTTATGGCATTGGTATTCAGTGCTTGGTCTTGTGCGGCCATTATCATACCTTTTGTCTCCCTTTTCAATGTGCCTCTTGTCAGCCATCTCAAGGTTTAGTGTGTCACATTTCCTTCTGTCTGCCGTAGGTACTGCCCGTAAAGAGTCTTTTCTTTCCATCGCTTCTGGCGTTCACTGCAACCCTTGCTTTGTAGGCGTCCTTTTCTCATCTACTGAAATTATGCTACTCTTAGCTATATGTTTCAGGTGATCTTCTTGACTTTCTCTGACTTACTTGGCGTTGCTTAGAATTTGCTGATTCACACAGTTTAGGATGCTTATCATTCCTCTATTCTCGATCTTAGATGTAGTCTATTTCCATCTTCGCGAAGATGTAGAGCTCAATGTATGATTAGCAGCTTCGTACATTTTGTGTCCATCTACTGAAGTTCGTCGATGTTCAATCCAGTATCTCTCCGGTATACTTAACCACGGACACAGCCCAGGCGTTGATGGCATGTGTTAGGTTTCCACCAATGAGCTTGACTTCAAGTCTGATGTGACTCCATAAGCAAAAGTTGTTTGTTTATTGGAGGACGTAGTAGATTGTGATATGGATAATAATGGATTTTGAATGATTGGTTGATTGAATTACAAAGATTCCAAACAAAAATTACGATTCAAGTGACCGTAATTTAATCATTACAATAGAATAAAGATCAATAATTACGATAAAAAGAAAAATACAATGATCGGATTGACAAATAAAGCTGATATTGTCCATTTCAACAAGTAGCAATGTACTTTTTGGCAGACATATAGCAATTTTTATTACAATATATATTAATATATATATATCTATTAATATATATGTAGATATTATATTTCATAGCATTATTTATCTGTTTCTATTTCTTTGTAGTTACTGTCACTCTAAAGACGACGAAGAGCTGTATAAAGAATTCCACGAAATTTCGAACACGTTTTTGCCAGATGTCGCTCGCCGTTTGACGAATAACAACACATTGAACCATCAGGAGCCAGAAATAATGACATCAGAAATATTAAAACAAATTTTAAATTACTTCGATAATCTTTTCTTATGGGAAGAAGGAAGTCCAACGGCGGTCTTTCACGACAGTTGGGCTGCAAACTTTGTCAAAATCTTACGAAACTTTACTGGAATTCCGAAAGATAAACTCGAAGTTGAACTCTGTACACTGGAATTATGTTCGTCTAAAATGCGATCAATCTGGCAAAGTTTCCAGGCGCCGAAACCAAGCTTTCCAACTATTAAGCTACAGATTTGTGGTGAATTTCGTTCGCTTGGAGAATCGAAGCGGAAATTGATTTCACATGATGTTCTGTCATACCCAGAAGAACCTAACAGTAAAAGGAGCAACCATCAATAGTAGCAGTGCTGTGAAATTATACTGAATATGTTCAGAAAGAAATGTCGCACTTTCCCGTGTGGAAACGAATGTTTTATTTGTATAATATTAGGATTGTAGTTGTAATTAGGAGCGAAATGCTAATATTAATATTTGGCTGTGTTTCATCAAACTTTGAAAAGTTGATTATTTACTGGGAACTCCAAGTCATGTTTCACTTTTGTTTCCCCCATGTGAATCGTTATACCGATTACAGTGAAATCTGTCTATAATGGCAGCTTTGGGACCTTAGGAAATAACCTTTACAAACAGGTGACCTTTCTGTCCAGGTTGGTAATTTCTATATAAAGTGTCATTTTGGGGTTATGAAGTGTGGCCTTTATACACAGGTGGCTTCTCTATAGAGGTGGCCGCTAATACATGTTTGACTGTACTAGCATGTTGACCCAATAAGCCAGTTCACGGTTTTTCACGCGCATGCCCAGAAGTGGTGGCCTGGTACCTAGTGGGAAAAAACGAGGAAAACTTCGTTTAAAAGCCGAACACGTACCTTGATGTGTATTCTTTGCGTCAGTGTAAATTTTATTTCGCTGAGAGGCATGGAATATCCAGAAAATACCCACAGGAACAGCTACGTCGAATAGCGCACGGTCAAAGCACAACAAATCGAAGACAAGTTTTCCTCGTTTTTTCCCACTTAGGTACCAGGCTACCAGTTCTGGGCATGCGCGTGAAAAACCGTGAACTTGCTTATCCATTCTCACACTCGATGGATGATGCTCTGTGCAAACAATTGGCCATTTTGTGCAATCTCAATGCATTTTGGGATTCATGCTAGTTCACCTCTGCCGCAAGTGATGACATCAGATGATTGTTGTGTTTGAAGATTGAGTTTGTCGATTTCAAGGATTATTCTTGGATGTCAAAATTGTCGATTTCAGCACAAAAGCACGTGACAGTGGTAGCTTAATTTCCAAAATGCATCAGGCATGACTGCACTTTGCCCGAACCACATTAATAGAAACGTCAAAGCACTGAATAACATGACATGTAAGCTACTTCAAGCGTTACGCTGTATAGAGGTGCTTCCAAATGAGTTGTCGACCGTTCACTACAATTAAATTACAATTTATTCATATTTCTGCTACAACTATTTTCTCAAAAATCTCCATCGTTCTAATCAAAAGCGTCAGTCGATTGACGTAAACCAATCAGAGAGAATCGAACCGAATTTTGCTCGTCCTTGAAATGAACAGCTTTGTACAACGTTCAATTCACTTCGATCCCATCCATGGGACTTTCGAAAATTCCCCAGCCGTGAAATGACGACAGCTACTGCAGGTGATACGGTCTGGATTTCCAATCATGCTTGTTATGGCAAACAGATTGCGAGAACTAAATTAGAGTTTTATTTCAATAGATATTGCGGTGTATTGTATAAAACTAGACACATTTGCTAATTAACGGAGAAACAATGGAAGCTTAGTTGACAACTGCAACATGTAAGTTTCTCCATCAAAAAAGCAATGCGCTCATTACATGTTGTAATTAAGATGCTGATCATTTTTTATCCCATTAATGATAATGCACGAATTTACTGCTCGTGTCTTTGTATCTGAGGTGTTTCGAGAAGCGCGTAATTTCCTATTGCAGCGAACAGATTGAACGAGCTGTTAATGCCAGCATAATTATTTTGTAAATAAGATGAGTTGTTTATATATGTTGCTTTACCTGTATTATATACTCGTCATTCTATAAAACGTACCACAATGGCAACTACAGTTTGCAGTTGAATGCGAGACTTAAACAAATTATATTGATGATAATGATAATGAACGAGCCCGCCAGCACACCTGCTGGATTACACCATACCGTAGATATAGCTATCGGAGTGGAGTGACTCCGTACTGAATAGTCGGATGAATTACACTGAGTCACTCCGTTAAGATAGCTATATCTACGGTATGGTGTAATCCAGGCCTAACTTAGCTAATCAGAGGATTCTCTCTCTCTCAGTTCAGGTGGCTCACGATGAGCTGCTGTGATCAGAGGATTGGATTCGACATATAGAAACCCACACTGTATTCCAGCATGATCCTTCAACGAGAGTTGATTAAAAGTAAATCCTAAACTGCAACTTAAATATTGTGGCTCGGGTCAGTTCGAGCAACAATGCCAATTTGTAACCGCAAAGAGAGAATCATTAGCGTATTCTAGTCCTCCAGTTTTAATACTTGATTTACCTCTAAGCGGTCTATGAGCACCAGAACGAATTAGCGTTTGTTTAGGCGTCTCAAACTAAGATCTGCGATGTCTGAATGCCACAACCTGCTCAAAGGTCTGAATGAACAGCTGTGGCTAACAATTAATGCGCTCTCTTACAGGACTGAGTTAGCGATATGCAAGAACAGCATGTCCCGTCGTAAAACGGAGAAAAACGCAGAGAAGAAGGATGCAAAACACGAGGAAAGAAAAGAGGAAGATTTTGAAAGACGAGGAGAGGTGTACGCTCGCAGAGGAGTGAAAAGGGTGTCATGGGGAGACACAACATTCAATGCGGAAGAACAAGAGCAGCAAGTTCGGATGCTTCCATCGGAGCCCATTGCTGAGGCTAACGAAGAAGAGTCATCAAAGGGTACGATCAATACCTCACAAGAGCAGGAAACAAATGATCAACATGCAGTCGAAAATAGAGCGTCGACGCAAGAAGAGAGGGATAAGAAATCTACGAAAAGAGGCGAATCAAAGAAGACAACAAAACGGCGCGTCTCAAATGCAGGATCAAAACGAAGTATATTAAAGCAATGGTTTGGTCGCCCACCACGACCGCAGAAGAAGAATCAAGCGAAGAACCAGAAAGAAGCAATCAAGGCAAATAGAACGACGCAGAGAAGTCAAAGACCAAGAGATGAGGTCAACAAAGAGCAACAGAACATGTCACAAGCAACCAAACAGAAACGCATGGTCCTACCCACCACACCTTCCATGCCCCGCTACGATGAGATCAGAGAAAAGCTCTCAGGTAATACGGATTTTAAAAGGATGTATGGCAACGATGCATATCGGCAAATCAGGTTTAAGTGCGAACAGGCACATAGGAAAACGAAGCAGAATCTCTTCCAAGAAGATCAACGCTCACAACGTGTTTCCCCAGCTCTAGATTTCCATCAGACATCAACCTTGCAAAATCGACATGAAGAATATCGAATGCATGGGAGTCAGATTGGAGTAAGGTTGGGTCGAAGTGGCGATGTAAATACGCAAAAACAAATTGAAAGGCTTCGGAATCAAGCAGCTTCGACCAAGACGTCACCAGAAAGACAAATTGATCGCGGCAGGTCTCAAAGCAAGGCCCGAAACGAAGCTCAAAGCAGCATTCGCTTTGTACAGGAAAAATTCCATCCAAAAGAGACCAAACAGACGACAGAGAGGCTATCTGGCAATCGATCTGGTACGAGAAGGATAGCAGCTGACAAGCAGAAAGCTTTCGCTGCTTCTAGGACAACTGCCTTTAGCAATTATTCAGACTCAGAAACTGATCTAACTGCAACGAGAAGGGGACACAGCTATGGCTTAGACATTCTCGAATCAAAAAATATCTCAGAAGTCATGGGATATTTAGATAAATTAGGATTATCGCATTACGCCGAACAAATTGTTGACATCTTGAACCGACGATATGACCTGGAAGAGAGACTCGTTAAAGTTTGTCGAAACGAAGGCATCGTGATTGTTGAAGGAGCAACGGACAGCCGGAAGCATCGCTACATTGGAGGGTTACATGTGCTAGGAATTACGAGCAACGCTTACAATTACAACGAATATGACCCAAATGTGGTGAAGAACTACAAAGGTTTTGAAGAAGATCAAATGAAATCCAGAATTAGGAGACATTTATATGAAAATGAAGATTGAGAATTTTTATTTCCATTGCTTTGGAGATGTTAGTTTCCTTACAATTAGCGCTCGATTTCACTTCTCACATTTTGCTATTTTCATAGCCAAGATTTCACAACAAAGTCTGATATTGGTTGGGTCATATTTGGCAATTGTGAATTGTCATGATAGCGTTAGATGGATGAGACCAGGAGCAGTGTCAATGCATTTTGGGATTCAAGATAGTTGACCTAAAGGCCATATGCTATGACCCTAGAAAATGGATTTGTGTGAAGCGCATTCGACGGCACTCTTTTCTATGATAGTCTATTTGAAGAATTGTTCTTGGCTGTCAAAATTGCTAATCTTAATTCCAAAACACGTGACTTTTATAATCGCCCGAATCCCAAAATGCATCAGGATTGCGCTTCGTCAATTGACCAACTGCAGTCCTGATGCATTTTGGGATTTATGCTCCACAGCCACGTGTTTTTGAGCTGACAATTTTGACAGCAAAGAATATTCCTTGAAATTAACTACCACAGAAAAGAGTACTGTTTAATGCGTTTCAAAGATAGCCATTCTTTGAGTCTTGAAAATAAGGCAGTGGTCAACTAGCATGAATCCCAAAATGCATCCGGATTGACTAAAGACCCCTTGAAATCCTTCTCACTTCTTATTAATCCTTTCATCGTCGACAATATAAAACTTTTATTCTGAAATTTGCTCAGACATGTTGGGAGTTTAAAGGCGCGGTTTGTCATGTTTCGGCATACGGCGTTTTCCACGCTATGATTAGATGCATAAACAAAGAAAATGTATTTCTCATTTTAACAAGAGCAAAATATTTAGATTATGCCTAGAAACGGCGTCAAAAAAAAATTAAAAATTGCAGTTTTACGAACCCAACTCGATTTATAGCCAAAACAGAAAGTCGCGCAAGAATGATAGGCTCACTATACTGTAGAGGAAACGGCTCAAAAGGGCGAAATTTCAAGCTCAATTCGGAAGTTCTAAACGTGTTCCAAATTCGATATCCTTTTCGAGTGACGTTTTTTATTTATCCAAGCTGACAGCTTCTCAGCTAGAATCCTGATTGATTTTTGAAAGAAGTTTTTTAAATCACCCTAACATCAAACAGCTGGATTAAACACATCGATTCAAATGAAGATTGAATGTATGTATGACATGCTACTGCCAAAGAAACGGGAACTTTCTTAATGTTGCTCATCATAGTAGTGATCATATCTTAACTCAAGGAAGGGATTTTCGCTGTTTCCTTGTTCCGAACATCATTGGTTCTGTCTGAGTATGAAGTCCTCGTTCCCATGTAAACCTGACATCTTCTCTGAAATCCATCCATATTGCAGTTGCACAACGATGGAAAAGCCAATCAACTCGGGAGCTTCGATACAGTTGACGCGGAAATTTGCGAGAATAGTCTTTGATAGTTCTCATTTATACATTTCTCAATCCTGTGTCTCGACTTGAAATAATACATTTTATGCTTGCCCTTGCCCTTGGTTGGCTCAGTGCAAGAGACAGGTTGTCCATGCAGCAACTGTCGTGGTTGCATCGGATCAAATGGAAATCCGCCCACCTTTGCATTCTGATTTCTTCCTACCACCACCGACCTCTCGCACCCGCTCATTCACTAACAATAATATCTTCATCACACCTAGCCACTCACGGTCATTCCAAGCCGCTGGTTCACGTCTGTGGAACGGTTTGCCTTCTGAGATGAAAGACCTGACAGCCTTCAAGCACGTCTGCAAGAAGTACCTCAAGAAATAGGTTTTTTCAATGCTTACTTAAATATATGTTTGCCTTCTATACTCACTTACTGTTAATTGTGTATGCTAGCTTCCTTGAGCTTATAAATATTAGTTGTCTTATTCATGTATCAGCCCTGTATAAAATAGCCTGATAGCTAATCAGCCCTGAATAAATAATGATGCATGATCATTTAGCTGTCGTCGTATCTATGGGGTTTTTGGGGCCCCAAGGGTTTTTAGAAACAATGGAACAATCTATAAGTGTTAATGGGAGCAGGGAAATTCCTTAACATTGGGGATCAAAGGGACACTTGCCATCATTTGAGACTTTGAGAGAAACATCTGAGTTTATTTCTAGCGGAGCATTCGGCCCGCAAAACGAAGGAATTTTATTCAGCCGGGCGACAAATTACAGAAGAGGCTAGGCTCTAGTACCAAGACTATCACATGACGAACAGCACTCTTGCAATGAAATTCCAACATGGCGCTTGTTGATGCGTTTGGAACGACATCTGCTTGTCTTATTTTACTCTGCCTCGCTGGACTATCCATTGTTACAGAATGTACAGAGTCCCCTGTACCTGTATTTATATGGACGGGAGACAAGTGAGCTCTATTTTGTCGCTTTGAAGATTGCAAGGGGTGTTAACTCTTATCGTGTTCTCATAGTTGAAGACCTAGGCTATATAACTTGACATGTCTGTGCTTCGCTTTTTTTCCTCACAGGTCTACGTCCTTGACTCAAAATAGCATAAAATTAGGACATACGTTGAATTCTGAAGATGTGCAAAAGAAGTACTTGGATTCCTTCTTGGAGCATGCGAAAGACAACGTGGTTTTGTTCATTCAAGATGAGGTAGGCCTAGCCGCCTAGGTATAGGCGTCGTAGTAGCGACATAGGCTCAGCTAATTTAGCTAAAGCCTGATATTTTTGGTACTGGTACATTTCATTCTTACCTTGGTCTGCAATCCTCGTGTAACATGTCGCTAAAATTACATGGAGGAAAGATTTGTGTAGTCTAGCCGTGAAAGGGAAGAACACCAGGGCCTACTACGAATTGGATATATTTTCGGTTAAAATGTTATATATTTTCGAATTTCGGATATATTTTCGGTTATATTTTCGGTTAATCTCTGTCAGTAACTGTGGAAGGCAATTAAATATTTCTAGAAAAACAAAAGACTTCTGAGACATTAGAGCAAACTTCCTGTACTTTCCAAGAATTATGAGAATTGTTGGATGGAGATATGTTTCATATTCTATAATTAGACTGTTTCATCGACTTGCTGTTTGGGTTTGATTTTAAGCTAAAATTATGACAATGAGATGTTCTGGTTTGTCAAATGGATATTGAAGGGTTTGTCAAATTTCCGTCCTGACCTTTTCTAATCTAGAAAAGATAGGAATTTCATATTCAAAGCAAAGTTTTGAATCTGTTCGAATAATTAGAGTCTGATCCGTACCCATAGCACAGACAGGACAGCCTGGACAGGATTTGTTTCACAGTGGTTATTGTGGCGGCATAATCAACTTTGCAGCTGTCATTTCAGTTGTACATTTCAGGTTATAGACTCTCAAATTTGTAATTTAAGAGCCCGTGGATTATCAATATTAAAAGTTGAAAGCTTCTTCTTAATTCTTCTAATCCCTGTCCTGCTCCTAAAACTATTCAACTGAAGACTTGAAGTCGCTTCACCAATTGTTATTGGTTGCTTGCTAATGACTACCTATCTGATTGGTTATGTGGTGCTACTTTTGACTTTTTTCGAAAACGTGTATACACGTCAATAGCAGGACAAGGGTTAATGCTTGTTTCTTCAGTTATTCATATCTTTGAGCAAAGGATTCATTGAATCAAATCAAGTAAAAGTAGGGATGCGAATCGATTGTCGATTAATCGATTTTGTCATTGTAGTCGATTAATCGATTACAGACTTCAAAAATCGATTTTTTGAGATTTTGCGTATAGAACGTTTTGCTCTTGGTTTTGCCAAATTCAACGTAAAATACCTTGCTCTTCCATAGGCAACAATCAAAGTAGGGCTTAGACACAGATTCAGAGGTCAATGAACACGGCTGAACATTGGGAAATCGCTCGTGCTACATTGCACACATCCTAAAGAGTGTGTGGGCTATTCAAACGTTCTGTTTTACTTCTCAACTGGAAAAACAATTTCCGGAGTGCTAAGTAAATATTTCCACAAAACAGCGATGGCAGACGGCAAACAAACAGAGACACATAACGTGACTTTCTCATAAGTAGAAGCGATCTCTGTTTCTTAGAAACTGATATAGTAACCTTGGTATAATTACTGAATGAAAATTTTGTTTCCACCTCCCGTGCTTTCAAAACACGGGCTTCAAAACAAACACATCGCAGAGCAGGAATTGTCTTTTTACAGTTGATAGAAACAGTCCGTGTTTCATGTGTGTTTTATGAATCCTTGACTCCTTGTAGCAATGAATAAAGCAAACTATCCACAGTGCGAACATTGTGCGAAGCTGCTCAGTTGTTCAACTTGTTTTGCTTTTTATGTAAATCACGCGACTCTCAATTCACACCCGTCGCGAAGATAGAGTTAATGCAATTCCAATTTCTTGATTTCTAGGATTAAGCAAAATGCTGTTTCACGTTCTTCTTTATAACAGTTGCAGACAAACAAAGTCGAGTTCGCAACTAACTCCACATGTCGTGCACTTGTGCATGGAACGTTTTCACATCATTGTGTTGGTCGGTACAGAAGCACTTGGCGACCTTTAACAAACAATGAAATCGGCAGTCCATTACTGATCACGCGTACCTTCGAACGTCGCGCATAAGATTTGAACTTAAACTTCACTTTATGCGATGATTTCTTCAGGTTTTTAAATGGAACACCCTACATGTCTTGGTTAATTCTTAAACAACATTTTTCTGGCTGTCGATTGGTGCAACATTTGTCGCCGTGTGAGCGTGTTTGCGATGTGTTCAAAAAGTCAACAAAAATACATCGATGAATCGATTTAAAATCGATTTTGTTTTAAAATATTTTTCGATTAATCGATTCTGAAAAACCTGTCGATTCGCATCCCTAAGTAAAAGGCATAGCTATTCCAATCACAAACTCACTAACCTACATATATTCAGAATGCTACCGATGCTTTTCAAGAAAACGAAATTGACCTGCTTGATAAATGTCCATCGATTTTAATGATATCACCTGCTGATAGCGATTGCTTCTGTTTATTCAGCTTAGCATTGATGACTTGGCCAAGTATTCTGGGCATAAGGAAAACGGCGTTGTAGCATTTGAGTATTTGAAGGAGACACTTGCCAAACAACCATCATTAGTCCTTCCATCAGTCAAATATTCAGCTGATTCACTTAGCATGGTTCATTTCCTGGAGAAATCAATCGGCGGTCACAAGGAAGAAGTCTTTAGCTCAGGTGAGGACTGAAAATATATACACTTTTTTATTCTTCTACACAATGACTAATGCATTTCTCAACCTCTTGGTTAAAATATGCTTCAGTCCACTTACATGCAATCTTTCCACAAGCAAAATAATTGTTTCCAGCTTTCAACATAGGAGAAGTTTTGTGAACAACCAATGTCTAAATGTGGCTCATCACTACATAACATTAAGCGTCCTACTTATTTTCATTTGAACGGTTTTTACACCTCTGATTTGCATAGAAGCTGCATTGACTGACACAGAAGTACCAATGCCCAACATTCTTGAAGAAGAATTATCCGTTTGTCATGTACAATTTAGAAATTCAGAAGCTGTTCTTGGATCAGTTTGTTAAGAGCGTAACCAATGGCCTGGTCTCTTTTCTCTCTTGCTTACCGTAGTGCAACAGTTTCATGAAAAATCTTCTCTCTTACATTTTCGTGTTTTGTAATATCCACTCCTGACTGTAGCTGGTTGAACTCCCAAGCTGTCGCATCTACCTAGCCTAGGTTTTTTGCTATTTCAGCTGTGCAAACATTAGCCAAATTGCTGCTTAGAAATGTCTGAATATTTCTTGTACAATTGTTTAAGGATTTAGCAACAAATCTTTGCATATTCTTAAATGCAGAACTTGCAAAGGCATAATTTACTTGTTGCAATTTGAAGCGCTAGATAGAAATTTCATCTTGATGAATTGCCAGTTTTATAGCTATAACTCAATTGTTTTGCTGTTGTATTGGCATTTTCTACAATCTATTGTGGTCATAGTATGTTTGGGATCTAGAAACATTTGTGTAAGCCTACTTTCATAAGGTATTTGGAGATCTGTTATGTGTTGGGAAATACATTGTTGCATCTAGGAGCTACAGTTTCAGTTTAGAATGGGATTTGGTAAACCTAATGCTCTAAACTTTATCGCTATTTTATGGCATTCGTCCGTATTTGCTGCAAATTGAATTTGCATGAGTTTGATTAAGTTGGATTAAGTTTGATTCTGTTAGAAATTCAACACTGTAATATCGACTTTGACAGATATCGATTACTGGAATTTTCCTGCCAAGCAGTCATCTGAAGCAGGAGCTGGTAGCAAACTCTTTGTTTTCCACCTTCCACCCGTCCAGCAAAGGTATATGTCGGTCATACCTGCAAAGAATTATTCACGCGAAAGGGTAGTGCTTGCTTGATGAGTGTTTACTTTTATTTGCAGTGCAGAGGAAGAGAAAGCAGAGTTGTTCTCCCAAAATGGTTAGCACCTTATATTTGTAATTTGTTGTTTAAATTTCAGATGAAAAAGTACAATTATAAATAAGAGTGAAGGTCAAGTTGTCATTTGAATATAAACTGTGCATTTCCTTGTGTTTTACAACTTATTCTCCTTGTTGCCACAATTAGATGCCAGAATATCAAAAATCATGAAGTTGATCAGCAGTCAATCGTCCCGCTACACAGCTGTACTCACGGCGTCGTCACCGTCCAAGGTACGACAATACATTACAGTGTAACCTCGTTAATATCAACATCGTTTTCCAGTCCAAAATCGGGACAATAAGCGGGTCTTGATATTAAGCGGGTACAAATAGTTGATTCTGACAGAGCTTGGCTCCCAGACTGAAGTGATATTAAGCGGGTTGTGATATTAACCGAGGTGATTGAAAGTTAATAAATCTCAGTTACAGATTAACCATAGATGATTGGCCGCTTGTATAATCAAGGGATCGCCCAACGTTGTAATTTTTCAGAGGTTTCACGCTTGAAACGGAAAGATGTCGACAGTGTTTTGCTATTGAATTTGAACTTAGAATTACATTTGAAAAACCTAGACATTGTTGGCTGAATTCGTCTTCGACACACGCCTCTCAAAGTGAACATGAACAAATAGTTTCAAGCTAAGAAACGTCGAGTCGAAGCAAACAAAGATGGCTGCAGACGCCGACACGATAAGGAAGAAACAAGAAAGAAAATGGAAAATGTTATCGAAAGAACTTGAGCTCAGCGAAAAAGTTACAGAGGAGGAATACCTCAGCAAGGAGATCTTAGATAAACTTGTAAGAAGAATCAATGTATTGCACAACGAGTTCGAAGTTGCAATGGAAACTTACGTCGACTGCCTCGACGAACACGGAGCTCTGGACGAGAAAACAGAGGCGGCTCTGGAGCATCGATCCGACGAAGCAAGAGCGAAAGTATACAGGGCCATGCAGATGCTAAGAAGAGCACAACATGAGATAAATAACCCCGTTGCCGTGAGCGAAGGCCACGAGGAACCCGAAGCATCGCCCGGCGGCCATGTTGGAAATCACGACCACGAAAAAGACGCCAGCTCAGACGCCAACGACCACAGTTTGGACGCCAGCGAAAAGTCCAAGGACAAGGCAGGTGAACCAAATGATGAAGTAAGTGAAGCATCAGACTTTAGTGCGGCTACGATCGAGTCGATCAAAGAGATAACGAAGTCAGTAGCGGAGGCAGCTACTGTAGCGGCAATAAAGTCTGTAAGAGCGGAAGAAAATAAAAATCACCATGCATCTACTAGCATCAAGTTAACTGGCTTTAAGCCAAATTCTTGGAACGGAGAACCCATTTCATTTCACACATTCAAACGACGATTTGAAGCAGCAATGAGTAATGGGGGGATTTTTAATGATGATGTAAAGCTTCAATGGTTGGAAAGCAGCATTCCAGACTCATTTAAATCCGTTATTGAAGGACGCATTACTCTACAGGACGCCTGGTCCGCCATCCAGCTGGTCATACCTGATAAAAGAATCCATAACGACCTCATTTGGAATTTTAGAAAATTAAAACCCCTTAAAGATGCAGATGAAATTCAGAATTTCACCAATACAATCAGAACTCACATAATGTATTTAAAGGATTTTGGGAAAGGGGAACGGATCAATGATGAAGAATTCATTAAAGATTTACAAAGAAAAACAGGGACAAACTTTGAAGAACAGATTGAAACACAACTTGCAACAGAAAACCGAATCGCTGTGAAGATGTGTCTTCCAGAAGAAAATTTGTCAGTCCAATACATTCTGGAATTCTTAGACAGAAAAATCAAATGCTATAATAATACAAAACGAATTGTCAAAGAGTTCAAACCAGCATCAAGAGAGAAATCTAAAAGTGACAAAACTGTCAAAGAAAAACTAAATTCGTTGAATAGTATTAAAGAGTGCCGACTAAATTGCGCAGAGAAGCACACCTTGAAAGATTGTCCACTATTTGAAAAGATAACCATTCAGGAACGAGGGGAGCATTGCAAAACAAAAGGTTTCTGCTTTAAATGTCTATTAGCCGATCACATTAAAGCCAATTGCAATCAAGAAGTGAAATGTGACACGTGTGGAAAACCACATCACACTCTTTTGCACAGAAAGAGCAAAAATGATGCTAAATCTTACACCAGTGACGAAAATCACGAAGGAAAACTTACCCAAGCAAATCTATCATTGTTAAACTCAGCATCATCCAGAATAGACGTAAGACTTCCAACGCTAAAGATCTGGGTGAAAAGTGGATTGAAAAACCCAGATGGGACAATAAAATTGAAGCCAGCAAGGTGCCTTATTGATGGAGGGTCCGATACTAGTTTAATCAGAGAGTCGTTTGCCCTTAGCTTGGGAATTGAAGGAACAAGTGCAAACATTACGTATGAAGTTGCTGGGGGAAAGTGTCACAGGGAAAGTACCCACATGTACAATCTAACAATTGCGAGAATTAACCCTGTCAAAGAGGTAGCAAAGATTAAAGTATTTGGTGTCAAAAAACCATGCAGTCCATCAGTGGCATTGAATCATTCTTTCTTTCAAAGACATGCTCACCTAAAACCAATCCAGAACTTAATTGACGGTGAAGGAGGTGACATTGACATCCTGCTAGGCAGAGATGCTCAAGAATGCCACTCAGAGACATCCAGACTAGAACCAAATGAAAACGTGATTGCCCCGGTGGGGATTGAATTCCCTTTGGGATGGACAGTTGTTGGTGGATCTGCCCAAGAAGCAAAATGCGAATCCACATCTAGAAAGATCCATTCATTGCAAATGATTGACGGCAACGAAGCAGAAGACATAAAAAATTTATTTACATCTGATATGGCAGGAGTAAATGCCAGCAAACGTTGTGTGTGTGACGAGAAAGACGTGGAGGAGGCACAATTCATCAAAATTGCCAAAGAGCACACAAGATTTGATGAATCTGGCAAAATTGAGGTGAAGCTTCCATGGAAGAATGGATACCCCGAAGCACTCCCTCACAATTATACACAGGTGGCAGATAATTTGAAGAAGAAAATCAGTCGATTGAAACAGCAAGGATCCTATAATGACTATTCAAAAGCCATTGAAGAAGTGATTTCATCGGGCTTTGTCTCAGAAACTACTCATCAACAAGGGGAATCTGCACACTATCTTGAGCATCACCTCGTTGAAAGACCAGACAGCTTGTCAACACCAAAGAGGATTGTCTGGAACACTGCAAAACGATTCAAAGGAATTTCAGTATCTGAGACGCTAGAGAAAGGTCCTGACCTTTTGAATTCTCTTTTTAAAACACTCATTGGATTCAGAGAAAATGAAATTGGATTCATAGGGGACATAAGAAAAATGTTCAATATGATCATGATATCACCAGAGGACAGAAAATATCACAGATTTCTGTGGGTTCATAAAGGGGAGGAGGAGCCAAGAGTCTACGAATGGGAAAGACTAATCTTCGGCGACCCACCAAGCCCGAACTTGTCTCAGCAAAGTTTGCATTTCCTTGCAACAAAATACCTGGAAGAATTTCCAATAGGAAGCGAAATCCTGCAGAAGCACATATACATGGATGATGTTGCAGACTCAAGAAGGACAAAGACAGAAGCCGTAGAAGCCATCAAAGAAACAAATGAAGTCCTGGGAAAAGCTCAATTTCAAATTAAACATTGGCACTCGAATGACTCTAGTGTGGAACATGAGATGCTGAAAGATGAGTTGACAGAGGAAGAGAAACTGACAAGCTGCCCCAAGAAGACGACAATACTGGGTCACTTCTGGGACAAAGAAAAAGATGCACTGTCCTTGAAAGCACAGGCTATTGACATATCTAAAGTCTCTAGAAAACAACACATGGACTCAAGTCAAAAAGATGTACAATATGCAAAAATGAAGTTGTCAAAAAGAAAAATATTACAGATCATAGCCAGAATATGGGATCCCATGGGCCTCTTGACCCCAGTCATGGTCAACCTGAGAGTACCATTCCAAAATATGTGGCGCAAAGGTATCACCTGGGACACTTATCTAGACAATGAAGATGCAGAAGAATGGGTAGCAAGATTTGAATGGCTGGAAGAAAATCTTATGACCGAAATCGAACGATGCACAAAAGGCAAAGCCGCAAGTGGCGAAGCAGAAGTCCATGCGTTCTCAGATGGAGGACAAAAAGCATATGGTACGTGTGTGTATCTTAGATGGAAAAATGAGGAAGGAAATTACGATGTTCGATTTGTTGCAGCCAAGTCATTAGTAACTCCACTTCAAGGATGGACAATCCCAAGAACGGAACTGGTAGCAGTATTGATCATGGTTCGCTTGGTTGACAACATCATTGGCGCACTGCGAAATAAACCAAACTCCATCACATACTGGACTGACTCTAAAGTTGTCCTCCATTGGCTAAAACACAGCAACGAACAATTCAAGGCATTTGTTGAGACCCGAGTAGGGGAGATTTTGGACAGGGTTAAACCCGAGCAGTTACATTATGTGCCATCCAAGCTCAACCCAGCAGATGTTCTAACGAAAGAAAACCGCATTGATTTGCCTAGCTGGTATGAAGGACCTCAGTTCCTACATGGAGAGATTCCGCATTTTGAGACGCAAGAGGTCATCAAAGAAATTGAAACCAAACAAGATGCAAATGAGATCAAGAAGAAACGCAAGCGAAAAGTAAAGAAGAAAAGAAAGATACTTACCATACTCACTACTGGAAAACCAGAAGTCAAATCAGAAAGAGAAATTGAAGCTATTCTATTGAGAGCAAGTCAAGCTACAACATGGCAGGAAGCTGTCAAAGCAGATAGTGGAAATCAAATGAAGGAAAATCTTGAAATCTACCAAGCACTACAAAGCGGAGAAGATTGGCAAAGCAGAGAACTTCAGAAACTCTGTCCATTCTTCGATGCAAAGGACAAGGTGTATAGATTGGGTGGACGACTGGACCACATGAAGAACTTTGAACCAGGACTAGTCGCACCTGTGATCCTCAAAAGAACCCCAACATCAAGAAAGGAAGCACCAACAAAAGCTGCAAGTGCAAAAAATGAAGTCTTGACCAAACTTGTTGAGTATCATCATGAAAAAGTTGACCACGCAGGCAGCAACTTAACCAGAGCGTCTATGGAGCAAAATGGATTATGGATCATTGGCGTTGTCAGAATCATTAGAACAGTTATGAAAAAATGTCTCTATTGTAGGTAACGGAAAGCTCAACTATTGACACAGCAAATGGGCCAGCTACCTGATTTTCGATTGGATGCCAAATCGCCAGCATTCTGGACTACTGCCGTAGACTTCTTTGGACCATTGAAAACGAAGCTCAGACGCGGAGTCACGAAGAATGCACACGTAGCATTGTTCACATGCACTGTGACAAGGGCAATTCATCTGGAATTCGTTTATGATTTACAGGGAGGTGAAGGTCTCTCAGCAGAGAAGTTCTTGATGGCGCTCCGCCGTTTTGCCTGCATCAGAGGTATTCAACCTCGGAAATTTTACAGTGATCAAGGGCCAAACCTTGTTGGAGCATCTAAATCCATCAACAAACTTGAAAAAGAGTGGAATGTGAAGCTAAAGGACAATGGAATTGAAGGAGTGGGCTTTTCTTGGCAATGGAATTGTCCGCTAGCCTCTCACCAAAACGGAATTGTGGAGACACTTGTGAAATCAGTTCGAAGAGCGCTAGACGCTACGACAAATTGCTACTCGAATTCATTCTATCCAGATGAATGGGAGACAATACTTGCAGAGATCACATATCTGATCAATTCAAGACCTTTATGGCCAAAGGCAAGCACCGACCTGCTTGACTTATCAGGCATGATAACACCGAACACTCTACTGTACGGACAGAACATGCTGATCCCTCAATTCGACTCTGCAGAACCTCATCCAAGAGACAGAGTTGCAGTTATAGAAAAGCGAATCCAAGTGTTTTGGGACTTTTGGCTAAGGAACATGCCGGCACAGCTACTTTGTCGAAATAAATGGTACAGGAAACGCCCAAATTTGGAAATTGGTGACCTGGTCATAGAGAAAAGGCAGACTGGAGTAAGTTCAAGTCCAAGAGCTATTTGGCCACTGGGAGTTGTTACACGTTCCTACCCTGGCAGTGATGGACTCGTTCGAAAAGTCAGAATCCGAACCAAGACTGGTGAATACGATCGACCAATTTGCAAGCTATGTCTGATTGCAACAGCAGAAGAAGTCAAAGAAAGATTGATTGATGTAACACAAATGATTAACAAAGATTAGAGAACGAACAACTTGGCAGTAATAGCACACAAACAATGATATATGTAATCTTGATTTAATGAACTTTAGAATAACATTTGAAAGGACAATTTCTGCATTAGGCGGGAGTGAAAGTTAATAAATCTCAGTTACAGATTAACCATAGATGATTGGCCGCTTGTATAATCAAGGGATCGCCCAACATTGTAATTTTTCAGAGGTTTCACGCTTGAAACGGAAAGATGTCGACAGTGTTTTTCTATTGAATTTGAACTTAGAATTACATTTGAAAAACCTAGACATTGTTGGCTGAATTCGTCTTCGACACACGCCTCTCAAAGTGAACATGAACAAATAGTGATATTAGAGGGGTTACACTGTACTCTGCAATTTATAGAACTTTGCAGCGCGCTGTGATGTCATGGTTTTGTCCGCTGTTGTTGCTTGTTATGAGGTATGAACTGCATTATTTACTTGCATCCAAGATATAAAGAAGCAACTGGACAAGGTAGCGGGACCGAATAGATTTGTTGATCACCGCACTTGGTGGTTTATATATTTCTGTTCATTGATTGCCACAAGGAAAATTTTCAGTCGGTGTAAACAACAGAACAAATCAGGTTGACCTTTTCGGGGCAATCAAAATTTGAGTTATCTTTTAGTTTGAAATGAAGTTCAAGGTGTGACTTTTAATTTGCAAATCAAACGCCTTTGGTAGGATGTGATCCACTTCTCACAATGTGTCACACACGGGAGACTACTCAAACATTAAATATTTTACAGGTTTACTTGTTGCTAGTGAGAAATACAAATGAAATTTGCAAATGTGCCTGTTTTGAATGTCTATAAATAGTTGATTGAATCAAAGGATTGTTTTCACTGGAATGATTGATGTCTCACTTGGAAGTGCCTGCTGGAGTTCTTGTCTTTGTGCGTTCTACGCGTGAGCCGATGATGACAAACCTTAGTAAAGCCATTAGACTGAATTGTTAAACATAAGCTAACATTTGCGTCTGTCTAGTGATGTAGCTCGTGCAATACTAATTGCCCTCTGGACTCATCCATACTATCCTTTCGCATTGCATTGAGGCTGGCAGAGATCATCTGAGGTTTACATGATGATCGCATAAACCTATCACTGCTATTCATAGTACGAACGGATAACAAAAGCAGGTTGTTCCAATGCATGGCGCCCTTGAGTTTAATGTTGCCTAAATAGTATGTAGCCAGCATTTGTCACCCTTAATGTGTTTTACATTGTGACATTTGACAATGCTGACTTGATTGACCTTTTTTCTTTTCTGAAATTGTAGTTCATGCAGACACATGTGCAAGACGATGCTATCGAAGAAGATTATCTTGAGACAAACACAAGACGCCATCTTCTTGCAGTGGACGCTGTGGGCGAGAAGGCCTTCTTCAACTATTCCGGTTGCATCTATATGTTTGCGGAGTCAATCACGTTGAGCATTGGGCCAAACACTACTGAGAACCTTGTCAACCATGAAAGGACTGTTACAGGACAATGTAACAAGAACCAAAGCAGGTTAGTGTGGGTCAAGTTGATCAGAGCTTTCAGTTGTGTAAGACTGTCGTAAGTGTTACATAGACCTGTCAACATTCCCCCAGTTCATAGAAATCCACCGTTTTGGATAGGACAAATGACAATACCTACCAATCTATACCAACTTCTGACATGTGACCATTGTGGATACCTGACAATTGCACGGACCCCAGCATTCAAATGACAAGTATGTTACCTCCTCACACAGTCACACTGACATTTCCAGCATTCTGGTAATCAGCCATATGCCTGACACATGGACATGATTTTGGACTAGAAGACCTCAACTCCCGTCCTTCAGTAGAGTAGTTAGAACTGTTAATGCTGTCCGTGTCGGGATCTACATTTTTATCGATCATTGTGGACCTCCACTATTTTTCTTGCGTTGTTCTGGAGACAGTTTGCGTGTTTGTTTGCTGCTTCTCTCTATGTCTGTCTGTCGGTCTGTTTGTTTTTGTTTGTTTTTGTTTTTTGTTTTTTGTCTGTTGTCCATTCATCGTTGCTAATGGCTTAATGTTGATCATTTTCAGCATCACCATCAAGTTTGAAGGGTTCAACAAAACATCACAAGTGATAAATTTCAATATGACGTGAGTTTTCAGGGCAGTTAACAGTCAATGTAGATAATTAACACTGTTGACGTCAAATTTTATATGTAGACCACTACACTGTTGGTACAAGTCGGGAATCTGATCATGTGGCAAAGGCCAAAACGGAACCTTCCAAAGGATATATTTTTGTGGGAGCATTTGTGGGACATGTAGACCCTCCAGCGTATAATAGCATCATCAACTTATCATGAAAGAAATTTGCTGAAACATTCAAAGATCCTTGTTTAAGTGAGAATTATGTGTCTGTCTGTGAAACTGCGTTTTAAGAAGTTATCCTCAGTTGAATATTTTCCCTGCAGTATGTGATGATGTAATGTGCAGAGCACTATTGTCAGTTGATGATAATGATTGTAACAATAGAGAATGCATACGGAAATATCTTCATCAAACCTAAATACCTAACCACTGACGGTCATTTCAAGCCGCTGAGAGACCTAACAGCCTTCAAGCACTTCTGCAAGAAGTGCCTCAAAAAATAGTCTTTTCAGTGCTGACTTAGATAGTTAAATTAGAATAAAAAACTATTTTTCTTCTTAGTAATCACTTTTACTTTGTATTATATAACTCACTTATTGTAACTGTGTATGGTAACTGCCTTGATCTTGTAAATGTTAGTTAAATGTTATTCTTGTATCAGTCCTGTAGAAAAAATCATGCTCTGAATAAATGATGGTGATGATGATGCAAGTTTCAACAGAATGCTTACATTCTCAAGTTGCCATTGCCGCTAGTCTGATTATTTCACAGTGAAACCTGTCTATCATGGTCACCTTTGGGACCTGAGGAAAATGGCCATTATAGACAGGTGGCCTTTCTCTCTAGGTTAATTTCTATAAAAAGTGTTATTTTTGGTTATGAGGAAATTGAGGAGTGACCTTTATACACAGGTGTCTGCTCTATAGAAGTGACCGCTAATACAGGTTTTACTGTATTTCTACTTTGAAGGATCGGTTTCGTTGGCACTTCATCTGGAGAGTGGTGGTGTGATTCATTATTGGTTGATTATGAGGGAACGTTGAACCAATCGGATCATACAAGTTTTTCAAAATCAGCCGATTGCAGCAAGATGATCGTCCCAAATAACATGTCCTATGCGTGCGGTGACCCGACATATCGCCTTGGCAACAGCACAGCCTTCTTGAAACTTGGTCGTTTTCAGGTAATACAAGAGCGATCGCGTCCATTAGACGATTAGCTACAAATCTTTGTTTTCGTGGCTTTCCCGCGTTCAATGATTGTTTACATTATTTGTGGAGCAGGCAGTCAATGTAATCCTTTGAGTCAATCTGTCGACGCTCACGAACCTAACTAAATTTACTTCATCCTACTAATCACGTGATTATAATTAATTACCATACGAGGCTGAATCTATTAGCAACAGAAGGGATACGTTAAGCCCATGCGCATGTGCAGAAATGGACCTAGGCTCCCTGCGGTAACTGCTGTAATTCGTACGTTGTCTGAAATCGTGCTGAAATGTTCGATTTTCTTTCTCGGAAAGAAGGTGAAAGAGCACGAACCCCTCTCTGTAAACAAAAAATGTTTATGACGCAGTCTTGTCGTGGACTGCAGGAAGCCATGACACGCAGAGTAAACTACCAACATGATGAGCAGATTCAATAATGGAGTTCATCCCCTGATGAAGTTCCAACTTCAAAACACACAGTAATTAGATGTTATTAAATGTCTCATAAACACTAATTAAGATGAGAGCGTCTGTTTGGACTATCTCTTACATCCAAATGTTCTTGCAGCTGATTGGTTATTCGTCTGTCCTGCTGCTGCCATTGATTGGTTGTTTTTCGACCGTTCTTTCATTTCATTGGCTGTCCTCTTATCTTATGATAGGTTCAACCATTCATCTCTAAATCGCGTTTCGGTCCTGCCTTCGACTGTGCTCCTTTCTTCACGATTCCCATTCTGACAGGCCTGTTCTCTTCCGTCGTGTTGATCTCAGTGATATTCGTCGGCCTGTTCGCCATGATGCACATCCAAGCAACGGATCGCTTTGACGACCCAAAAGCACCCACTATCCAAGTGGCACACGAGGGGTGAACAGACATACCTTTTCTGAAGCAAAATCACATTGCCTCTGCCGATGAACTGCAGATGGCTTCGACAGGATTCTGGCTTCCACCATCCTAGCATCAATTGCAGGTCTCATTTGCCAGATGCTAAGTTGTCTTTTACAATGCACGGCATGTGATGATCACTCGATGATTGAGTCGTCGTCATTTGCTAACGTGGCCGCGTTCTAGCATGCTGACAACACACAATCCTTTGTAGATGTAATTAAATGCGATAACGAGTGATGAATGAATGAATAAATGTGTTGCTTGAATGTGTTATTGAGCCATGATCAATTGATCATCAAGATCTTAACGTCTATGTGGGGATGACTGAATGGGGTACGCCAGCAGTTTTCTTAAGGAAGGGGTGCGTACTGCCTGACGGAGGATGTTGTCAGTTGTCTCTTTCTCTAGAGTATTTCTGACCATGCATACCATGCAAGCCATTTATCAATAATAATCACGGGTCTTCTAAACAAACAAGCAATTTTGCTTACAGTATGACCCTATCGTTAAAATTTCATCGCCTTAAATATCAGTTCAAGGTGGCAGCCAAAACTATTTGAGTTACCCACCCCGCTTCTCTTCTGTACCAACCCTGGGCACAGATAATGAGCGGTCCTTAAGGATGAGTGATTGTGAATGTTCAAATTTATGAGTCGCGTTTCGTATCCAAATAATGATCGCGTCAAAGATGGTATCAGTCATTGCAACTTTTAATTTTCATAGGACTACATACTATCTTTATCTATTGTTTCTAGTCAAGCAATGTTGGTTTTATTGTAAATAGCACTCGATCTCATTTCATTTTATTTCATAATTTAATTGTTTTTTTATCTTAAAAAACTTTTTTTTTAATTATAGAGTTTGATTGATTGATTAATTGATTGATTGATTGATTGATTGATTGATTGATTGATTGATTGATTATAGTATATTTCATGCATATAAACAAATCTTTACAATAATGTGTTTTACAATGGTTATGTTATACAGTTGTGTTCTAGTGTACATATATTTTCGTTTATTTCTTGATGTTAAATTTCCTACATTTATTTACGTGTTTAAGTATACGCAGTATATACACTGCTTTGATTTTATAATCCGTTGCAATGATTGTACATAACGCCCATTTGCACCTTTGGTGCGATGAACGTCAATCATCATCATCATACTATTTTTTATTTTTCATTGATGGTATACAAAAGTACCTTGTAGGGCAGAAGGATGGAGCTTCGGGAATTATGTTGAGAGAACACAACAGCTATAAGTCCATGCTTGTAATTCGCCGCAGGTTTCGAAGAATGATCGGTGACATTGATGTGCTGGGGTTTGTCGTCCATTCAGTTACTAATTAAGTTGGGGACCGCTTATTATTCATGCCCAGGGTTGATACCGAAGAGAAGCAAAAATAACTTATTTTGTTTCATCCAACCTTCAGGTAGCCAAGAAAAAAAATTACCCAAAAAGTTACATGATATTATATTAAATAAATGTGGACAGAAAAAGGAAAAAGCAGATATCATACCAGTATAAAAAATTGTTATCAAATGCATTACTTCATCCATGTAGATCAAATTTGAATAGAATAAGTCAGAGGACGCAGTACCAAACTTAGTTATATGACACTGGAATCGAGCAATCAAGAAAGTAAAGAAAATATCAGTTGAAAATGGCAAACAAACAAAATTACCCAACCTTTCGAGCTCAATGTTGCCAGAATTTGAGTTACCCACCCCGCTTCTCTTGTGAGATCATCCAGTGGTTCTCCGAATCATGCAAAAATGCATTTGATACAAAGATGCAGTAAAACTTCTAGCCTGATGCTATGCAAAGACGTTCAGTGGCGTAGCCAGTTTTTAATTTTTTTGGGGGGTTGCGCAGCAGCCGCGAAGCGGCCCTCCCAGTCCTCCAATTTTTGGGGGGTTGGTGTACCTGCAAGAATACGTTAGAGTTTCTGCAGAACTGCAGTAATGAATCCAGTAAGAATATTTATATAGATTCCTGATTCACTCACAGTAAGACAGTACTATTAATATTACAGAAAAGAATTACCCTCACCCCCAACTAGCTTCTCACCGGATTTCACCTTGTTTAATTTATGACTTGAAAGAGCATTGGGGGGGGGGGGGTGCCCCCCCCTTGCCCCCCTTGGCTACGCCACTGAACACGTTCGCTCTCAGTGTGTCTCCTTTGCAAACACTTCATATTGATTTCGTAAGTATACTGTAGGTCTTTGAGATGACACGAGCTTCGAATTGAAATTCGGTTTTCCCGAACTTCGATGCCAAAATTCGAAATCGACTTTGGAAATACAAAGCTGAAAATAGGCTTTGCAAATTGTTATTTTCTAATACAGAAATAGAGATTTTATTTAACAAACCAATGCCAAAACAATGTTCCGATAGTTTTCTGCTGCCGTATAGGCCAAGGCTACGGGGAAATTCCAAGGGAAATGAAAACGAGCGTCACAAAAGTGGCTTCAGTTGCCAATATAGACTTGTTCTTTCTCGGAGGATTGTTCTCTTGAAGGAAATCAAAATTGTTCGAATTCGTTTTTCCGAATTTTAAAAGTTGAAATTCGAAATCGAAATCGAAAATTTCTAATACCAGACTTCGTCTCATCTCTAGTAGGTGTGCATGAGTTCTAAAAGCTATAATGAAAGTACTATAAAGAAAGGGATGAGAAAAGGTCGCAAAATGGCCACAAAGATGATCTTGAATATCACTCTTGATAAACGAATTCAATGTTGTAAAGAATTAGAGTGACGAGGTCGTGCGTTAGGATTGGTAGCACTAATTACCCTGCTGCTGCTGACGCGACTGGTTTTATTCGGTTGTGGTCACTGCATGTGGCTGGACGCAGTGCCAAACACCTATCGAGTGTGCGTGCGTGTGGTGAGTGGTGACCTAGCTTCTGTGGTGGCCTGGTAGAATTCCGGCGCCCATGTGTTAGCTGAGAAGTCAGTCATGTCTCATTCATAAGTAGCGCCATTGTGTAAGCAAACTGTGTTGGTAAATCATTCCTCAGTCTTTAGGGTGCAGAGGATCTATCAATGGGAGGGGGTCTCCATGGAGGGGGTCCCCTTGGAGTTCAACTGATTTCTCAGTCAGCGGAATTATAATCAACCAGGCAACAGATAGCTTCCATGAGCTGCTTTCTTGCTACGAGATTCCTTTCAATTTCGTTGCTCTTTCTTCCTGGAACTAACATAAAAGCAACATACTGTAGCAGAGGTTGCACTATTTATCATTCTTTGTTCTGAGAGCGGAAGGTAGCCACAGCGCTGTTTGGAGCGATCCAGACAACTTGCCAAGCGCCCAGGATTTATGATTTGCTGGTAATTGCAGGATTTTGATGAGCTTAAATACCGGAAAACTACGATCGATTAATTATAGGAGCCGTCAATACTTTATTCAGTGCATCGTGGACGACCTTTGACTTGGAACTCGACGAATAATCATTATGATGATCAATGTAGCAAATAATTATTTTTATAGAATTGACATGAAATAGCTTGAGGCTCAGTGTCGTAGCACTAGCCAGCTAGGTGGAGGAAAATAGAAGATGGAGCCAGTCAGCTATGGCAGGCGTCGGGAGGGAGGATAACAATGTGAACTTTTATTTGCTCTCTTTTCGTTCAAGGTCACTTTCTTGTTTGCTTCCGCGCATAAAGCTCGGTGCAATATTCAATGCTCAAGCAAATTAAACATACAGTAGATCCTTTAATAAACACTCGTCAACACCATTCCAGTTTGGCAAAGATCTCAAAGCATTCTTCCAAGTGGCATGCTTTCCCATTTCCATGCCCCATGCTTCGCAACTTCAGTTGTTGGTATTTGAACTCAGTCCGTAATCGCAAAGGAAGAAAGATTTGATTTTATCTTGTTGAATGCATCAGAACACAACTCAGGTTTAGTTTTACGGGGCTATCAAATTAGTTCCCCTTTCACTTGGGATTAGGCATATGAATCTCGTGACTTGTAAGTTGTTCTTCGTCCCATTTCTGGTGCGGAAAATGAACTATCATCTAAAAAGAGAACAAGAAATACCCGCATGTTGTTGCTTTTACAATTTTCTGAGCATTTTTGATTTATAAATTTCAATCGAATAATGAGAATAACGGGTAATATCGATGTAGTAAGCATAATATAGTAAAATACGTAGAAACAAAATGTGATGTTTATATATATTATGTAGGCCAAATTGTCTTCTTCGCTAGAAAATTATTTCCTCATAGGAAACCATCAGCCAATTTGATAATGGACCGCTCATTATTTATGCCCCAAGCTGGTACCGAAGAGAAGTAAAAAGTTTCAACTTTCTTTCCAACCTTCAGCTAGCCAAGGGAAAACATTATCCAACCTCTAAAAAGTACATCATAATTATTATATTAACCAAATATAGACAGAAAAAGCAGATATCCTACCAGTACAAAAAATTGTTATCAAATGCATTACTTCATCCATGTAGATCAAATGTGAATAGAATAAGTCAGAAGACGCAGTACCAAGTTTAGTTATATGACACTGGAATCGATTAGCCAGCAAAGGAAAGAAAATATCAGTTGAACGTGGCAGGCAAAACAATTACCCAATCTTCTTTGTTGCCAAAATATGAGTTACACATCCCGCTTCTCTTCGATACCAACCCAGGGCATAAAAATGAGCAGCCTCTAATGTCCGAATGAAAACATGGAAGAGCAAGTCTTGTGCATCCTCCAGAGGGAGCAATTGAAAGACAGTGGAATATAATCCGTAAGTTATCGTGACATGGATGTAAGTCGTTAGTAAGCAGCTGACTCGAAGCACATGCTCGCATTCAAGTTATAGAGTTACGTTTTGAGAGGGAGTGAAATGCAAAAGTAGAATTGCCACATTTCAGAGCATTGAAAGTATATAGACATGTTCCTTCCTAAATCTCTGGCGCTTGAAACAGACGTTTATAAAGCTCGCGTCCGTCGTCAAACAATGACAGCAGATGCGTATAAGTCATGTGAACCTGATATTTAAGCTTACCAAGGATGTTAACCCTTAAGCAAGTTAATCAATCAATATTGCCATATTCCAAACTGTTATTAGTAAAATGTCTCCCCTGGTCTTACTGCGCTCAATATCCAAGTTGGGTTAATCTTAAATTTACATGATCTGCTAGAAAGACGATCTATTAAATGACATCTCCTCATTTAGGAAGCACCATACATATAAGAATGGGCTTACAGCTATATAGTGTCCAGTATCATCGAGCGCAGTACTATAATCTGTATTTCAGTTTGTTCCACAATCTGTTATATTTGACTCAGTAATCCTTGAGATGAAACAGAAGGCACCTAGTAAGAACAGAAGGACATTCAGAACTGTATAAAACGAACCACTTTCAAATCACTTTCGCATGACAAACAGCCACGCACACTGACAGTACCAGTGCATTTTGCAATATGCAGTAAGTGAGTTGACCACTGCCAAAGATGAAGATGCCAGGAAAGTGCTTTGTTTGAAACGCAATCAGCCGTACTCTTCTCAATGACGGTCAATTTCAAGGATTGTTCTTGGCTGTCTAAATTGTCGATTTCCATTCAAAATCACGTGCCTGAAAGCAGTTGCATCCTACATGCACTTGCATTGCTCTTCGTCAAATTGCAAGTGGAAATATTTTTCAGTTTTATCTACTTCCTTCGACAGAATCTGTCTCACATAATAACAATAATGTGCTAATATTATAGGATTCCCCCTATTACGTCTTTGAACTTAGTTGTCAATCAGTTTTAAGACCTTCATTAAGGCAACAGTGCTCCTGTGGCTCGCTTAGCGTGTGACATCTCGTTCACACTGGCAGCACAGAGATAGAAACAGTCTATTCATCAAATGCATCATCAAAACAGGGAAACGTTCTTCTACAATTGGTCGTTTTAATCGCTTAACCCTGCACCCGTGTGAAGAATTAAGCTCAGTCCGCTGTTGGATTATAATTCTCTCTTCAACTCAACTTTCTTCCCTTACTGAGTTATCAATACCGGTTTAAGACAGCCATGAGCCATCTCGGATGAAATCTCTCCAATGACATAACTGGCAATAATCGTCTCTTTCGTATGAAACCATGGTAACCATGATAGTGACGCAATCTGATACCATCAGCTTCAAGCTGCCTTTCGTTGCGGAAGGAAACCTTCAACGAAATCACTGCCTAGTACTGTATTTGCTTTCCTTGATTTATTCCTATAAGCGTTGTCGCTTTTTAAATTACTTTTTATCGTTTTTGTTTTGTTTTTTCAAAGTGAATCATGATGAAGTTGAAGTCGATAAAAGAATGCGAAGTCGTGTCACGTATATATGCCAACTTCAGAATTAATCACTACTCACACAATAAGACAGTGGTTTACTGTCAGGACGACTCAGTGAGAGGTCTTTTGCGATGTTGCTGTTGACTGTCAGGTAATTCTCCTGATCACGTGTTAACTGTGAATGACGTGTGTTAATCTTTCGCTAAGTCTACAATCAGCTTAAGGTCTTTTCAACCGCAATCCATCACGATTTGTTGAAACAGCAAGTGATCGAAGGGGCTCTAGTTCGAGGTGGGAGGCAACAGAAAACTGCAAACGGCTAGAAGGCATTTAATCACTCGAGAAACCCTCTGGATTCTGAAGTGAAATCACGGTGGAGTTCTTGGGACAAAGGTGCGGATTGGTCTTGTGGTTATCTGATCGGATGCGATGCGATGCCGATCCTTCAACGTGCGGTGGACACTCGGCTGCGTACCTTCATAGATCGCCTTGTGAGTGGAGGGGCAGTCTGGAGGGCCGTTGATCTGACAGCCGCTCAATGCGACAACTGGAATTTAATGGACGGTGCAAGCAATTACACTCGCCAGGGACAAGCACTCTTCAGCCATGGCGTCGAGATGGAACAGCTGATCATCTCATGTTGATTGCTAAGAAACAGCATCACCACTGCCAAGGAATCGCCATCATTCTCACTCAGTCTGTTATTGCTGACTTCCTCTCTGTGAATTGATTTAATGAGATCGTCTTTAAGAACAATCAGCTTGTCCAGTGATGACTTCAAAGGCAACGGCGCAGTAGGACCAGCGAGGTGAGGCTTTGCTCCAACCAGCAACAAATCGCTTTCGCACTGCGTGAACAGTGAAGGGAAAGGTCGATTCTTGAATTTATCACCCTTCGTTGCTAAGACATAGTTATCCCTGAGAGGACGACAACTACTGCCGACTGATACGCCGACCCGTCGGACCAACAGCTGACACTCTCTTGATATCGACTGAGGCCGCTGCTGCTCAGACAACTTGGCATTCTTCGTAAGTAGATGTTTATGTTGGTGTCCCTCCTACTTCTATAACGGCATGGCATCGTTTTCAATGGATCATCTGCTGAAGCCAAGAATCTGCACGAAAAGGGACACGGCAGGAGTAGAGACGAGACAAGGACTCAATGTCACATCGAAGAAGACGCCAAAAGATGATGGAACGAGGAGGGATAGCAGCAGCCATAACAACAACAACAACAACACCATCGATAGAAGTAGCAATGACAGTCAGAGAGAAGAGATGTTCAAGCTTGATGCTAATGAAGAAAGGCTGAACGATGATGGAAAGGTCACTCTACCGAACAGTGATTTACATTCAATCAAGAATGATAACCGAATGTTCTCTACAACCACCATAACGAAACAACATGCCTGCGGAAGGGAAGATCTAACAGTTCACAGCGAGGACAATTTGATTGAACCTGCAAGATTAGCATGCAAAAGAGAGAGAAGGCCCTGCCCAAGCGGCGATGTGGCGACACCCGGCGAGAGCCGCAAAACAGCCAGTGCTCCTACCCCCGTCGACGGTAGCAGGACGTTTGACAACTGTTCGAACTCATCACAAGCCTTGAATCTTGCTGAAAGACTAGCTGGTAAGTGGACTCCTTTTGAATGACATCATCCTAATTCCATGTAATTATCTAACCTATACTGTTGTGATAATTGATTAAAACATCCGGCCCTAAATTGCTTTCTATAACTTAATTACAGTACTGAACCGAATTGATCAATTTGCAACAATTTCTTCAAATCTTGTTCCAAACAGCAACTTATGCAAGAACCCCGATGAAAACATTAACAGTTCATTTCATTAACCTCAATAGATGCGACGGCTTTATGGTTCGGCTGTCCTGCTGCCTGAGCGGAAGAAGGCCAGCGTTAACTGGCTTTCATTAATCGCCTTATTAACAGCGCGGTATAATGAAAGCCAACTGCTGCGCACTAGAAGTTAACAGTTACAAATCTCTTTCTTTTGCACCTTGAGAATTGCTTCCTTTGCGGATTAGGTTCTTGGTTGTCAAGCCATCGGGCCGGGCTGGTGGGTGATGAAAATCGCCTTAACGCTGTCGGCTGAATCTGCAGCTTAAAATATGACGCAGAAGACTTGAAATGTCAAGTGAAAGGGCATTGTCATATCTGATTCTGTCAATGTATAAACACCACACTAAAAATCCCAACAGAATGTCAGAACATTTGATCTGTTCATGTTTCATTGATAATATCATTGGTATTTCAGAATAGCTTCAGGGATATCCAGAGGGCATTTCAATGAAATACTGCAATAGATCCTTCGATTGTGTGCAACATCTCATGCGGATCAAATGTCGTCCCATTTTGGCACATTTCAAATGCCTGATCCTTCTCGATGATCAGAACCTCACAATAAGATACATCATCTCTCATCGTGTCAACAGATCGTTGCTATTATTCCGTCTCACTCTCTTGTGTCGCACTCTATTTGCCAGCCTGTCTGCAGGATTCCTGAATTTACAGTCTGCTATTTAGAAGCTCGTTGATGACCATAACCACACATCATCTGCTTCTCACATATAGATGTCATTCTTTGCAACGAAAATGGCGGCTTAAATTACGAGAATATTGCTCACTTATGATGGTGAGATGGCAGAATGTGGAATGGAAACTAGAAGAGCACCTACAGATTAAAGCAATATTAAATCTACAATTTTTAGATTATAAATGTAAATATTATAACCATTAATGTTTAATTTTTATACAGTAAGCGTAAGAATAGGCCTCTTGCTTTACATGAACCATAAGATTTATTTGAATTTTAAGTTTACCGATGTTAGCATTAATATAGCATCTATACAAGTGAAATGTATTTTTCAATTATTTATGATAATAATATACCAATTGATTAAGCTCTATACTGTTCACTAACACACATATAAGCGACCTGTAAGCTCACCATCACTGAAAATGAAATCTGCCGCTAGTGGCAGTGCAGAAGACGAAAGACGAAGATGGAGGCTTTTGCATTCTACATATAATTATATATAATTGAGAGACACATTGCTGGTCTTACGACAGGGAGAGATGGCAGAGTTCCAAGAAGTAGATATGTTCGTTGGTGTAAGAGCTCTATATGTCGTGAGACACAGCGTATAGATAACAGGACAGACAGAGCTGTCAACACGACGAAGTACAGACCGCAAAGAGGATGATTACAGGATGATACAGCTACATATTCTTACAATCACGTGACTACTGTACACAATGACGACATCACGTTCACACTGACCGCGCATCAGCCACCACAGCAGCCGAGGATGCATTTTTAACACAAAAAAGATAGGTGTCGCTGGATCGGCTAACTCTTGCAATTATCTTTCACACTTGCATAAGAAGGCTTACATGATGTCCATCTCAACTGCCACCAAGCACAGAGAAGTTTCCAATTTATGAACGGCAGTCTAACTTTTTTAAATGATCAGCTGTCTTGTGACCACCGCAGGGACTTTCGAAACGTGGTCGCAAAAGACAGGTGGTCGCTTAAGGTATTCAAATTAAGGTTCGACTGTAGCCATCGAATGATTTATGTTTGCAACTGTATCAGATGGATTTAGTGCTATGATGTTTTACTGCATTGCTTTCAGATGTCATTTTCAAGGCAAGATACAACTCGCAGTGTCGGAAGCACAGGCGAGTCCGAACTGCTTTTACTCATCATCAGCTGAGCGCTCTCGAGAGGGCCTTCGACAACAGCCATTATCCCGATGTCGTCATGAGAGAGCAGCTCGCCGCTTTCACAGGACTCCCTGAAGCTAGAATTCAGGTTTGTACAGTAAATGTATTTTATTCGATCTGAATTCGATCCAGAGGCTACCTCGTGGTAAACTGAGCCGTCCTCCCTGATCGAAACCACCCTCCTAGTTTTGCTAATCTGGTAGTAACTGCGTGCAGAGAGACGATCATTAGTTATATCTTACAAACTATAACCAAGCAACCTTACAAGAATAATAATTAACACTGTTAGCTGGAAGGATCTGTGTTTACAACCTCATCAAAGCGTTTTAGTATCGGCCCTTGTGTTAATTAAATCCCATGGACGTCAAATTCTCAATCTGCGACAAACTATTGACAGGCTCGATTAAATAGAGCAAATTGATTGGAACCATTCATTTCTTGGTCACAAGGGACGGGATTTCTCTGTGAAGTGTTGTAAGGAACCAAGAAGTACATTTAATCCACACAATAACACCATCATAATTGATTGTATGACATTGATAGGTGTGGTTCAAGAATCGTCGAGCGAAATATCGCAAGCATCAGCGGTTCAGCGCAAGTCCTTCGACAGCCAAGTCCAATCCAGACCACGAGGAGAACAAGTCTATCTCATCACTTGAAGATACCACGTCGTGCAGCATCCACGCGCGCCGAATTTACGAGGAGACATCTCAGCCAATCAGTATGGCCCTCAGTCCTAACCATCACTTGAAACTCGATGGAGGGGTAACTCATCAAGACATCATGGCCCCCACCTTCTTCCCCACGTATAGCTACCCTCAAGAGGGAACCGGACAATCATTGCCGCAATTTTATCACTTTTTCCCAGGCTGCAGCCATAGTAACATGTTCAATCGGCCAGTCTCGGTCCCAACCCACTCCTCGTTTGCATGTAACACCACCTGCTCAAGCATTGAGGATTTGAGACGCCTTGCTTCGAGGCACATCTTATAGGGAGCGCCGAGTGAGAGCATACTCAAGAAACATCAAGATTCTTACTCAAGTGCTAGAAAACAGACTTTCACGCTTGCGCATTGAACAAATATTCCACTGTAAATTATGACATAGAAAGCAGGGATTTATAGATTGGAATCAAAGGAAACATGCTGAAAATGTAAAGTAAAATACGACAGAAACCGATCCCAGTCGTTTCGTAAAATTACTTCATATAGATTTTATTTGATGTTGAATGGAATTTCATTTTTTACACTCTCATAATTATTCCATGTCGCAATAATATGTGCAAAATGCAGCTCCCGTTGAAAGATACAATAATTATGCCTTTCAAAATCTCAATCATCAATTAAAGAACTAGAATAAAGTAGACTATGATATGACGAGTTACATGCACCATCAATATACAATATCCTACTGAAATATTTAATATTTTAAATCAATTTGTTGAACTGCAAGGCCTGCAGAGACCTAAATATTGTTTAAAAGTGCCATACCTTGCCCAAATCATTATTATTCTCTTTAAAGCTATAAGTGAAAGGCAAACATTGTACAGGATAATTATAACTATAATTCAACGCACATGAAGCATCAGTGGCACTTATGCTAATTATACTTAGCTGGTGCGAGCTACTACGCAACTTCGACCAGCCTCGCATATTTGGCATTGCTTCTCAGCCTCATCTACATACGGCTCCCAGGAGACTGAAATCGATCTAGCTTTCGAACCGTTGGAGAGCACCGACTTGCAAAGGCAGACACAGCTAATTCGAGGTGACAATTCCAGAATAATAATTTCACCAATCTTTTAGAAAACAAAGCTCGGCTTCAAGGTAGCTTTTAATAGACCGTCCCGTTAGACTCTGCACTAATTCACATTATACAATTTTGACCTGGTTTGAGCGTTAGCCATGTGTTTCGCAAACCATGCAGAATCATAATTATTGCCGTTGTTGTTCTCCAGAGCCCAGGGGCTAGGGAAATCCATGCTCGCTAATGAGCAGTAGGTGCCTGGCTATGAATTAGCCATGTAAAGGCACAGTGGCGTCATATATCATTGCTTTCACTTAACCTCACACTCGTGCTTGAGGCGCTATACAACCCTAAGTCCACACTGTATTGAGTCATTCGGTCTTGGATTACATTCGTTGCAACATTACTGTTCCCTCGTTCATTATGGAGTCAACTACAACCGCAACAAATGCATTCCGTTAGAAGCGAATAGATCAAAACATCAAAACACCACATAAAAATTCAATGTTTTAGAATTTGTGTCTCAGGTGAAACCGTAACAAGATGTAAATCATAGGTGTTAATTATAAGAGGCTAATTGACACGAGAAAAAGGCTACAGATAATTATGTACAGTACGCTACAAAATTATTCTATTTAAATATAAAAACAAACAGAACAAAAACATCAGAGCAGCCGTTGTACTTTTCAAAGGCAATCCAACTCATATCATAAGGTAGATGAGAGCTACGTAACAGCGTCAAGGGCTACAATACCTTTCGATTGCATTTTATGCACCTTTGAACACGGACTTAGATCCCCTCTTAACCTGAGATGAGCATGACCCTCAAGCAATCGACTCAGCTTAAGTGCCATATATCTGTCTGAACTATATGTTGAATCCAACCATCAACCTTCAAACCTGTCTACGACCAGAGCTGTGAGTACTCGTTACAAATGTAACTAATTACAAGTAACTAGTTACATTTGAAGGAACTTTAGCTGTAATTGAATTCCTTTTTGCAGCATGTAACTTTTTGTGTAATTAGTTACAAAAGTAAAGGAATGAGTACATTCTGGTTTGCAAACAGCAAAAATTCCTTTTCACCGTTTGAATCTAGTGATTTGTGATCGTAAATGGCTTCCAATAGACTTGCAAGTCGTCCCAATATGCATGATTGTTTGATTGTCACATTCTTTCCACTTTTTACAACTATTGGTAGATCGTTTACGCGGCTCTGTTGATTAATTAAATGTCGCGATGAACATTTCTTTGTTTTATCTTCATTAAAATTTTGTTTGCCATATTCTCGCTCACTTGTTGGATATGCACTTTGGAACTTGGAACTTTTACTCAGAAGTTCCTTTTTGAAAGCAGTAACTTCTACTTGTAACTAGTTACATTTGTAGGAAGGTAATTTTAATTGGAACTAATTACAGTTTTCAAAAAGTACTTGTACTTGTAACTAATTACATAAGAAGAGGAATTTTTACAGCACTGTCTACGACACCCAGGCATATCAAATTTCTCAATGCCTGACGTTGAATAAACTTTTATAAATTATAAATTGATCGCAAATCGAAAACAGAGTCATTTCAACCGAATTTCCATCCTGATCCGATTTATGTCCTTGGCTGACTGAGTCTGGTGATTGGCCTGCGCGAGGAGTATTGCATCATTGCTTTGGTTTAAAATATTTTCAATAGACACAGATATCATGGATTCTTCAGAGCCACAGAATTAACTGAGTCAATGGAATGACAAACAAATGCACATTCAAATCCTGTTGAGAGCTATGAGCTTGGATACATACGGTTGCTCCTAAGGTCCATAAGTGCAGACTGGTCAGCCTTATAAGACGGCAGGTGTCTGCTATCAACTCATCATTCTTATCTTAATCTACTGTATTTGGGTTCGTGGACATTCACAGGGATGGGCCGGACTGTAGAAAACCCAAAACCATTGCCCTAACGGTTGACTTGGATCGTAGTTTGTAACTCACACCAGGCATGCACCAGGCAAGAGTCAAACATTCTGTCGGCTAACAATCGTATGTTAAACCCACCGACTACAACTGTATTCCGGGGTGTTATCTCCAAAGATGACACAAACTCCCTCGCGAACTTCAAGTAGATAACCCAACTTCAACTCACTTTGATTTCACATTGTAGTTTGTATTTTCACTCCCCTAGCACCAGTGTTTAGCAAAGTATTGCAAAACTTTACTTGAGTAAAAGTAAAAAATATTTCCAATATTTTACTCAAGAAATCAGAAAAGTAATCATGATATATTATAATATTTTACTTAAGTAAAGTAGAAAAGTAAGTATGTTTAAGAATTCTATTTTGAAAAAAGTAAATTAAATTTTACAATAACATCAACAGTATAAAATAAACGTTTTATTGCAATAACAGTTCTACTAATATACAGTAGCTACATCCCTTGGCAGCATGTCTTTCACAGCATTGAAGGATAGATACAGCCACTGATGACCATGTGTGTGATGTGTGGTCATGCATTTATAACAAAGCGATCCTGTCTCATGTTTATTTTACTACAAAATCCCTTTGCTCCCATTCAAGGCATACTGCAAAATTGCCCCAAAAATTGTAGATGCAACTTTCCCCCGAAAAAAATGCAGACATCTTTCAACGACGTTCATTGTTATATTTTGTTGATCAATCCCTTTTGATGATCAAACGCAGCAGAGTGCAGATTACTTCCATTACTACCCAACTTTTCAGCTCAGCAAATAATTATATGCTAATTGTACTTGTATAACTATAAATCTATTTTAACTCTTGGGTCTCCCAAAGAAACATGCAAATTTGTGCTTAAGGGATGACCCATGATCATATCATGCAATCAAATTACTTGTTCTTCACATTTTCTGTAATCAATTGTTTTGTATTTCGTTTACGATATGGTCTAAATATATACTCATACTCATATATAATTATACTGCATTTCTCATCTACGTTATTATTCGGTATATCTGTAACGATTGTGTTATATATCTTGGAATCGTTACGACAAAGGCAGACAAGAAGCAGAGAAGAAACAGTGATGAAACGTTATGCAACTTGCTCTAGACTTGGAATAATAATAACGAATAATAATAAGGTTAACTGCAGGGACTGACTTTACATAGTGGTTATGATTGACAAGCGGAAGTAACTACAATAGAGAGAG
>OFHS01000465.1:0-33507 GCA_900245855.1 Calvadosia cruxmelitensis
CTCGCGTCCCGCGCCTTTTGCATAGCCCCTGCGGGGCGACGTCTGCGGGACAAAGGCGACCCTGTGCGGGTCACCTTCAGCGAGGCACGCCTCGAGTCTTGCCAGTATTGTTATTCTTAATTAATTAGTTAAATCATTGAGATTTGTTAGTACTGCAGCGGCAGGAAATGGGTAAATTTAATCAAACATCTGCGAGCACGAATGATAATTGAAAAGACCCGTCGCACTTGCATGAAATGATATTACCCAAAACGCCATCAAATCAATTAATTTAATAAGATGAGTTGTCTCTGTAGTGTACTTAAAAGGTACAGTCCAACACGATAAATACCTTCCTTGAGATATGGTAACAATGACCATCTGTACTCCTTGTAACTCTGTGCCATCTATTTCTGTTGCTATACAACATCAACAATGTTTGACTGCAATGCAATAAGTCTCCTAGAAATACTCTTAAAATTGTACTCTATGAATAGCATTTAATAACTAGAGAGAAGATGCTTACCCGTCCTTGTCGATGGAGTTGAGCATGACTTCTCCTGCACCCAGTGTCTCGCAGGCCAATGCCATTTCATAAGCACCAATGTTGCGATCTTCACGACCACCCTTGACTGTGCATTGATACCAGCAATAACATGCCCCATTCGCATCAGGATATCGTGTCTGATATGTGAAATGTTTTACATCAGAAGGTGACGAAACAAGACGTCGCCTTGGGTCAATGGATACAACCACTGCCTGTTTGCCATAAACTGCCGAAATCGATTCAATTGATGACTTTCCCGTCAGAGTTTTGGTTTGACAGTATTCCTCCGCTGCAAATACGGCATCACTACCAATAGATACCTTGTCTGCCCCTGAAAATAGATGAACAGATGAGATGAACTACGAGTCCTACAAAATGAGAAGACTGTCATTTTACAAGACATGTCCATCATAAATGCGCAGTGAAACCTGTACTAGCGGCCACCTCTATAGAGCAGCCACCTAAGTATAAATGCCACTCTTCGTAACCCAAAACTGACACTTTCTATAGAAATCAACCTGGACCGAAAGGTCACCTGTCTATAAAGGTCATTTTTTCAGGTCCCAAAAATCCCAGAAGTGACCATTATAGACAGGTTTCACTATACAGTCAATTTACGTAATTCCACTTAAATAATACACCGGGCAGCAGATTTTGTTAATCTATCTGACTAAGATGATGAATTCCAGATAAAGCAGACACAATCTTCATGAAGAGATACGTAAAGCTCGTTTAAGACATCTAATTATCTAAACACTACTTCACATGAAACCTAATTACCTGGACTACATTTGCTGGTAGTAAATAGTTTGAAAACTCAATCTTCGAGGTCGATAATTCTGCTTATTGAAGTCTTGTGGAAACAATTCTTACCAATAGCATTTTCTCGTGGGGATCTGTCTAGATCGAAATATCAGATTTTGTGGCTGTAGCATTTTGACCACATTTGTGAGCCTGATTTTGCAATTTGCACATTTTTATTGTAGTCAATCACAGTGTGGTTTGCATCCATCCAATTTTTTAGCTGGATTGTGTATAAGATAATGGATCGGGCTAACAGTAAGGAAAGGGCTAGGGAGATACTTAGGAAAAGGGGTAGGGTTTTTGGCTTCAATGCATTTCAAAATACAAAACAGGCCTGATCCATTTTTCCGGTATCAAGTTAGACTACCGTATCACTTTCACAGCCATCAGTTGACATTGATTACGATCTGCTTCATAAAATTTCATCAAAGGTTCCATTTTAAAAGTAAAGTACAGTGAAACCTGTCCATAATGGTCACCTTGGGGACCTAAAGAAAATACATATATAGACATGTGGTCTTTCTGTCCAGATTGATTTCTATCGTAAGTGTCATTTTGGAGTTATGAAGAGTGACCTTTATAAACAGGTGGTTGCTCTGTAGAGGTGGCCGCTAATACAGGTTTGACTGATATTCTATAGCCACCTGGATGTTTTTCCCTTGCCTCAATGTCATTGATATTTGTCTGCAAGCTGCAATGTAAGCTAATCAGCTAAAATACACAGCATGTCTCCGTACCTGATCTAAAATACATTCCGGCCACTTCCACTGCGGTATAAGATCTCGCTCCTTCGGCATTTGTCTCTGGAAGCTGCATTTCTCTAATGCCACCACCAACAGTGAGTGGAACAAAAATGTTTTCAGAGGCTCTTCTCAACATTTCTAACATTGGAAGATCGTTAATGGGGCAAGATCGAAAGCTAGTGATGTTGAGGAATACAATCTCATCAGCATTTTCTCTATAATATCTCTCTGCCAGTTCGACCGGTTTACCGAGATTTCGTACTTCGCCTTTGGTCTTTTCACCCTTTTCCCTCACGTCATACTGGTCGCCTTTGGTTACAACCAAATCACCTTGATCATTTGTTCTGACGTCTAGACAAGCAATTACTCTTTTGGCAAGACCCGGTGGTTGACTACCACTATTGTTAAGCTGGGAGAAAGTCGACATGCTAGATGTTGAGCCTTTTCTGAGGAAGTTCTCAAGCAAATGCAAACCCACATATCCACTTTTTTCAGGATGGAATTGTGTTGCAATTACGTTGCCTTTACTCACTGAGCTTACAAAGTTACACCCATATTCTGTTGTTGATAATATCCAATCTGTGATATCTGTGCTTGGATGCACGGCATAACTGTGAACAAAATACACTTTCCTTCCCTGAAAACATTGGTCTATGATAGCTCCTTGCTTCTCTTTGACGTTCAAACTATTCCAACCAACGTGAGGCACTGGAAATTTCCGTGAAGCATGAAACAAATGAACACGCCCTGGTATTACACCAAGACCAGGCAAATCTGATTCATCGCTGGATTCAAATAACGTTTGCATGCCTAAACAGATTCCAAGGAATGGGCGATTACTATCGATAAAATGCTTCAATGATTCAATTAGATCTTTATCTTTTAAACTTTTCATTGCACTGCCAAAGGCACCAACTCCAGGGAAAATGATCCGTTCCGCTTTTTCAATGTCTTCTTTACTTGCAATTACTTTGATATCGTAGGCAACGTTCGCTGCATCTAAGACGCGTTTCAATGCGTTGTGCAAACTCCTAACGTTCCCAGCACCATAATCAAGAATAGAAACACTTAGTTCCATGACAAATGAGGTGAAATATCAACCTGTAATAGCGTAAATTATGGAGAACAGTAAAAAAACCCGGCAAGAACTTCCAAGAAGGCAGAAAGCCAGAAGCGAGTTTAGCAAAACTTCAGCCTTCTTTGTCAATATTTTTATGGCGCGCTGTTGGTGTAGTCTCGTGGCAAGATACAGAATAGAGGCTATCGGGTTCTTGTCGGATCACGGGAGAGATCAGTGATTCCGTACTGACAGTACCTTCTCGAATCAAACTTCCAGTCGCGACTCGCGAATAACTCACCGCCATCAAATTTAAATAAAATTTAGATGAATAAAGCTTTGGTTTTTAACATGCCTCATAGTTTTATGGAAATTCAATAGAATATGCGGGGTAATTGAATAATTCGGGGATTGATGTGTCTGTATGCATGAGCAAGGCGAAGAAGGAATGCTGAATGTTGTACCAAAAACTTGGCCGTGTGAACGTGAAGCGTATTACTTTAAATCAAATGCCATTGAACAATTTCCAATGGATGCTTGTACTGGTTTTCAACTGTGAAGAAACGGCCCATAGCCCTTACATGAATGGCTCTGATGAAGATGAGCAGTAGGCATTCGGAATTCATTGAAGAGGTAACTCAGCTCTGCTCATGTGGAGATCTGTCTAATCAAGCAGAGAAATGGTCAGCGAATAACTACAGTCATGCAATGAAAGCATGCGTATTGCGTACTTTGGAAAAGAATATGCGATAAGAATGAAATATATCTCGAATGTGACACATCAATTCTTGCCTGCACGACAATTGCCGACCTCTGTCATATCGCCTTGTCGCGAGACCATTGAGTTTATTTGGAACTTCTTTGTCTGTCGTTGCAATAAAAGGTCAAACTCCATGGGTTCATGACGCCCTGTTTAGATCTCGCTTAGGTCCTTGAGATCAACGCATCAAAGATGAGTGACCTCTAGACCTGTTGCTAACACACGATAGATATGACATCGTCAAAACCACACTGCCAATCAATAGAAATGAAGCAATGTCTATTTTTCTGTTGCATTTTTATTCCATATTCCATTTCATCGTTCATGGTCAATCTTTCCTTCCGATCATTGGTTCCATGCCTACCCCATGCGCTTTTGTTTATGCCCTCGCCAGACCCAGAATCCTTGCATGATCTCAGATGCAACAGGTGTAACGCACTCTGTCTATTGATTCCTTTCAAAACATCACGACATTGTTGTGGACAGTGGCCAATCATGCGTCGAGGTCGAAGCGACATCCGGTCGCTCTCTGGTCGGCAGGTGAAAATAACTGGCCTCAAGATGACTCCACCAGTCGTGAGGGAAGCCCAAACCATCCTATGAGAGGGTCCTACGGCTGGAAACCGTCAATAAACAACATGACGACCCAATTTATTTCTTTAGATTACTGAAACAACAGAAGGGTGGTAGAGATGCAATGGTTTCTCGATCGACGGATTTTTCACTTCATAGAATTAACGAAAGACTTTTACGATGGTTTTTTATGGCTTCATCAATCACGGCTTTCATAGCATCTGCGCGCGCCGAGGAATCCACTGGCGTATTTACGAATGGCTGGGCCATTCATGTACAAGAACCAAATGGATTAGAAAGAGCAAAAAGAATAGCAGAACGATACGGATTTCACAAAGTATCCAAGGTAATTGGTCCAAGACCGCACGCATATATGGTTTATATCGATGATTTTCTAAACCCACCAATATTTCAATAATTCAATAATAGAATCGCTTCAAATTGGAGATCTCGAGAAATTACATGCCAAGAAATATTCAGTTTATTGGATCTCAGTATAGACGTTCAAATAATTTCAAAAAATTCAACATTCAACAGAAGGTAAAGCAAAACATCAAGGTTAGAAATATATTTCTAAGATTTGTTTATCGTTGAAAGAAGTGACTCGTATCGCGTAGGGCCACATTGATCCTCTGACCGCGATCCGACCGACCTTCGATATCGAGAACAATACATGGAAGTAAATAATCCTGAAGTTGTAATAAACGGTTTAAAAATTAGAAACTTGGGTTTATAAATAATCATAAATCAAACAGATAAATAGAACTGAAATATTTTAGATGTGGCCATGTGTTGATATAAATGGTTCTTGTCTGTGAAATGGCCTTTCATCCGAGATGAAAGGACGATCAGACAGTTCCTCATACGGTGTATTCCTTGAAGAATAATTTAACAACATATAAGTGTTCATTTTTTCTCCAAACATTTTAAAATTACTAACATTTAACTTGTTTTGGCTAAAATTAGCTCCTTCAAAATAGGCGTTTTCGTCTATGGATTTCTCAGAAAATGATGATGATAATACTGACGACGACGATGATGATGAATTGATGATGATGAATGATGATGATGATGATGATGATGATGATGATGATATATCACGTAGAGACCACCAAATTAAACACCAGACATTATTATTAACCGTGGAATTCGCTTGTGGAATTCGCTTTTCGCGGAAGATGTTGTGTCCTCCCCATCACTTAGATTATTTAAATTGAAAATTATTCTAAATTAATGGAGTGAAATAGTATTTGATATGTTTGCAATCCGTATAGTATAAGTGCACACTTAATGGTGCCTTCTATGCGTGTATTCTTGGTTGATTTTTACCAATAAAGACGTACGAATGACGACGATGATGATGATGATGATGATGATACAAAAGTTCGTCTCTGAACTTTGATTTTGATTCTCCGCTGATGTTTGCATCGCGTCTTGTGTTGTGTCAGTGAGTTACACACCTTATATTCGCATTCCCCGAACTCAAGCCGCCTAAATCAAAACATAAAAAATTAAAATTTGAATCTGTTTTGTTCTTGATCTTGGAGAACGACATCAAGAAACAGATATAAAATCGATTACCTGATTAAATATTTTTAAATTGCAGCCTAATAAAAATGATAAAAATTTTACTTGTATAAATTTATACAAATTTAATATATTCGGCAACACACTGATCATTTTTCTGGGTAAAATTATACGATAATTTGTGTTTATATAAATCTGTACACATTAAACGCATCTAACACATTGATCGTTTTTCTGGGTAAAATGATAGCAAAACTTGTATTTGCCTAAATTTATACAAAATTAATATACACAATAGACTACTGATCGGTTTTCTGGGTCTCTCTCAACGATTATGCTAAGGATAAATAAATTAATTTATTATGATTAATTCCAGATTGGAACACTCGGAGGTTACTATCATTTGGAGCATCCGACACAACCTCATCGGACAAAGAGAGCAGCAGAAGACAAAACGGAAGTATTAAGACAAGATCAAGAGGTACATTATCAAATTATATATCAAAAATCCGGGTACATTTTGATGTACTTCGTTGGAGTGCCAATTATGGATATTCATCGGATTTATTAGTAAGATAATCTATTGTAAATAAATGAAAATCGATACTTTCTATGATAAAACTTGTCTAGAATTATTTACAAATTACTCAATAATATTATCTGAACGTGAACCTAAAAATTACCTACAATTTCTACTTTAAAAGTCCTATTTACAAATTAAAAATGTCTTTCAGCTGGTCTACGCAGGTTAATGTTCCCAGAACACTGATAGAAAAATATTTAAAAGTCAGCACAGACATATGTTAAACCTGCTCCTGTGCAAAGCAGTATTTTATTACTTTCTATCCAGATGATTGAATCTTTAATGTAAAATTGTGCAAGAGATTTGTCTGTAACAAATCTAGAAGAAGACAATTTGAATAGGACTACCTAATCAAAAAGTAGATTTTGTTGCAACAACTTGTTGGTTGTTTGCGAACACAGCTTTATCGTAAAAGCTTTACAAATAAATCTTTGGCAAAGAAGTCACTTGTGAAAGATCTAAGCCGCTGATTCACATTTCATCAATATTTGTTTTGCATTTGCACATAAAGATTAATCGAAATGCTACAAATTGTTTTATTTCTAAACGCCGACAGGCTTGTCCGAAAGCCGAGACATTCAATTTGAAATTTGCGTCTACATTAAATATTTGTCACATTGCAACTGAAACATTGATACAATAATTGGATTCTTGACATCTGTGCAAATGTAATAAATGGCATTTTGGGACAGATATCCGATAGTCAATAATGTGTAGAATTGATTGATGTCCATTTCAACCGCTGTTTACATCAAAAGTCACGTTTCGTGGAAATTGAGTGACTGTCTACCCTTGTTGCCATGCCAACAACATGGCGGTATACTCCCTTGTCAGGATAAATTAAAAAGAAAATAATATAAGAATAAAACGAGAGAATTGCTCTGAGGACATTCAAAAGGATGCTTTCTCTATAAAAAAATAACCATGCCTACCATGTGGCGTTATCAAAGACCCATTTGCTTATAGATCTATCTGTCTTTCAATTTTAAATGTCCGGCATCACTAGTTGATCATTATATATTTTTTAAATAATCCGTAAATAGTCAGCGAGAGCTTCTATCTTTCTAAAATCCTCCATACTTTAATCGTGATTAATGCTGGTGATATTTTATATCATGTATTTGCTTCTCTTATTGCTGATTTTAATGAAAATAACATCAAACGAAAGCATAAGAAATGTTGAAAATATGGCTCAAGTTCAACTAATGTAAACGCAGTGTATATTATTCTGTGTCTTTTCCGTACGTTTATTCTTGCAAGTTGTATTCGCTAATTTCAACACGCCAACATACAGAAAGTAGAAAGGTTCAAGGCAACTTCAGTAAAACCGGATATCTTGGAATTAAAAACAATTTATTATTACAAGATATTTCACAGGCACCTCTTTTAATACTGGTCATATTTTTTAACTATTATCTTTTATTAATTTTTTTTATATTTATCTTCTTTCTTTTATACTTTCTTTTTTCTTTCTTTCTTTATTTGTTTGCTTCTTCTTTGTTTATTTATGGATTGATGGAATAAATTTCTGTTTGGTAGATTTTATGGGCTGAGCAACAAATTGAAAAACAAAGAGTAAAGCGAGGCTCACATCACGAACGGCTTGTGGCTCGAGGAGTGGTACCAAGATTTGCCGATCCATTGTGGGAAGAACAATGGTATTTGGTGAGTACTACGCCTCATTCAGCCATAACCTTTGAGCGTTCTGCACTGCAATACTGTGCTCCTTGAACTAGTTCATTAGTTTTCAAACTCTGTCTGCTGATAAAACAAAATATTTGAGGTTTTACGTCGTATCCGGGAATCAAAACATTGCAATGAAATAAATTATAAATTTTATCATGCCATGATGTAACAATACTACAGTATTGGAAAAGTTGAAAAGGAATTCAATTCAAATACTCTGACGCTAGTTTCACAAATAGTTTGTACATAACCGCTGTGCTACATTAGCATTACATCAGGATAATTCTGTGAAATTGTTTTCATTTCAATATTGTTCTCATCGTAGGATGATAAACGAAGTGCTTTGGATTTGGATATCAACGTTGTACCCGTTTGGAATAAGGGCGTGACCGGGAAGGGTGTCGTGGTGACGATTTTGGATGACGGTGAGGCTATTTGGATTTGCACTCAAACAGTTATATTATTGTTTTCAAGCGACAGATAGTCAACGTTTATTTGCAAATACGGTGAAACCTGTCTATGATAACGGTCACTTCTGGGACCTGAGAAAAATAACCTTTATAGACAGGTGGCCATTCTGTCCAGGTTGACTTCTATAGAAATTATAATTTTGGGGTTTTGAAGAGTGGCCTTTATACATAGGTGGCTTCTCTATAGAGGTGGCCACTAATAAAGGTTTGACTGTACGTCAACAATGGACCTAACTTACCAAGCTCAGCCATTAAGTAATTAAACATGGATGCACTAAATTTTAAATTGATAGTGTTATTCCCTCCGACATGGAATTTACTCAAAAAGGCTTTAGAACTTTAGTAAAGTTTTCCAGGTGCGAACCACAACGTGTCAAACGTCTATCGTGTCTCGTAGAATTCGTTATTTACAATAACAATTTATTTCTTTTAAAATTTCAGGAATTGAGCACAATCATACGGATCTTGAGCGGAATTACGTAAGATCCAGAAGCCGAATATTCCGTATATTCCGAAGGTCCCGTCCCGAACACTGAAGTTCTTATGACGAATTTTTCTTGGTTTCTTTCTTCGTTGTTTAGGACCCGGCTGCCAGTTGGGATGTCAACGATAACGACCCAGACCCATTCCCACGATACGACCCAACCAATGAAAACAAGTAAGTCGCTGACACAAGAAACGACTTATGTCGCAGTATGCAAATGAGGTGCACTTCATGTTGCAGAGTAAAATGTTGGTATATGCAGCTAAGAAAGACCATGGAAGAAATGTTTAAATCTGTCAATCGATTAATAATTTAAATGAGCCATTATCGTTTGCTCTAGAATCAAGCAACTTACATTGTGAACTATTTTGCAAATGATATATGTAGGATACGGTATAAAGAGTATAACATCTTAAGGACATCAACTTCATAAATGTTTCCAATCTGTTATCAAATCGCTTTATTGCTGATCTTCTTTACTGATGGAGGTATTTTCTTCGTTTTAACTTAGACATGGTACCCGATGCGCTGGAGAAGTTGCCTCTCTCGCCAACAATACGAAATGTGGCGTTGGCGTAGCCTACAATGCACGCGTCGGTGGAGTACGCATGCTCGATGGTCGAGTGACAGATCGAGTCGAGGCTGAATCGCTGAGTCTTAATCCACAGTACATTGATATATACAGCGCAAGTTGGGGACCAAGCGACGATGGGACAACTGTCGAGGGGCCGGGGACACTCGCAATGGCAGCGTTCCAGAATGGAATAACCAAAGTGAGTGACCCAGCATGAAACACGATAGGTTTAGGGGGTTAGGGGAACATTGTTGCTTTCTCTCACCATGACAACCGGTCTTTCGTTTCATTGACAACCCACTGGTACAATCAATGGCAAAATTAACGATTATCTACAGCAGTAAAATTATCATGTATATGATCAATATGTCAATAGATCAGAAGTGTTTATAACGCCATGAAATACAGTCGAGCTCAGATAATATTCAAGCGAATAACATGGATTTCAATGGCCATACTGCTTGTACTAATTCACCCCGCTTAATGGGGAAATAATGACCCAATTCGCTTATAAGCTACAGTGCTACTTCAATCAATCAACACACGAAGGAGCTTGGGGGCGTTTCTTCGTTTGCATGTTAGCAATTGGGTATGGCGTGAGGCTAATGTTTGTGGAGTGGATTTCAGCTCTCGGCGGAATACTTTTCGGTTGTTGGCAATAGCCAGCAGTTCGACGAAATTTGCAACCAATAATCCCATAATTCAGTAAACTGGTTGAAAAACAGTTCTCCATACGGTTGCATAATCCTAACTAATTAGTGAACTTTCAAAAATGCAATCTAAAAGTTATATACTAAAATCTTACAACATATCTCAAATGAATCATATAAACTCATACTAACAGTTTAATATGTCCCGTGTAGCCCAGTCGAGCTGGCTAATGTAGTTCAATAATTTATTTCAATAATTAGTTATTTCAAATTAACATGTAGTGACATAACTAATTAATTAATTAATTAATTAATTAATTAATACAATGAAGCGTATCTACAATTATTTACAAATTACTCAGCTAAATGTAGTTAAATCTTCACTATAAATGAATGAAAATTAATACTTTTACAAGATGCCAAATTATCTAAATGTTCAATAGTAGATAATTACTTCCAAATCTCAAACGTCAAGACATTGAACATGGTTCATTAGTTAACAACAATTATTCCATGAAATAGAATTCAATATTTGTTGTTACATTATCTTATTAAAAATGTCTTCATTTTGTAAACTTAGGGCAGGGGAGGTCTGGGATCAATCTACGTCTGGGCATCTGGTAACGGTGGTCGCCATGACGACAGTTGCAATTGCGATGGCTACACGGCCAGTATCTACACGTTGTCAATCAGTTCGAGTTCAGATCACGGCGAGAGTCCTTGGTACAGCGAGGCCTGTTCATCGACCTTAGCAACGACGCTTAGCAGCGGAGCCCACGGAGAGAGGAGAATTGTAAGTCAGAGTTTACTCCCGTGCTCTCCTGGGGCCTTATTCATGGACCTGGACTAACGCTTAGTCCAGGACTAAATCTCAAATATCTTAAGTACCATAATTATACAGATGTTAGTAATCTAGTCCAGACTCAATGTTTAGTCTCAGACTACGATTTAGTCCCGGTCCATGAAGAAGGTCTCAGGACTACATCTCAAGTCCCATATACAGATCTTAGCAATTTTACTCCAAACTAGATGATTAGTCTCGGACTACGCTTTAGTCCCGGTCCATGAAGAAGGTCTCAGGACTACATCTCAAGTCCCATATACAGATTTTAGCAATTTTAGTTCAAACTTGATGTTTAGTCTCGGATTACACTTTAGTCCGGGTCAATGAAAAGGCCCCAGGACTACATCTCAAGTCCCATATACAAATTTTAGCAATTTTACTCCAAACTAGATGTTTAGTCTCGGACTACACTTTAGTCCCGGTCCACCCCAGGGTGAGTCACATTTATTTTATCTCAATTCAGGTTACGACTGATTTGCATAATCAATGCACGGAAAGACATACGGGCACCTCAGCGTCGGCACCCTTGGCCGCTGGCATCATCGCCTTGGCGCTTGAAATAAAGTAAGAACAAGTGACAAAATAACAAATCAAATTTTGCACAGTTAAATCCATTTGATCTGATTCTTCTTTGTGCGATAATTCATGTAATCCGATAATGCTTCAGTATTCAAAAATGTGTAATTTTTGCACTGCTAAATGAAAATTATGAAAATTTATTCGGACACTCGCTCAATCTGATAAACTGAAGAACTCCTAAGCATAACTTGTGTTCATTTAAGCGAACAATTTTCTTTTAAGTATCAACTTCTTAATATAACACTTGGTCTTGGGAAAACAATACCCACGATTCATAATTGGTTTAATAATTTGTGGTTTACTGCTTGGAAAAGCATTTTTGTACTATTTTTTAAAATAATTATATTCTTTGAAATGAGAAACTTTACTCTTAAAGCAACTACACTGTATTTTAGGAGTGTATTAAACTGAAAATTGAAATATTTATCTCCCGTAAAAAATACTGGAATGTAATCAAGCAAATTCGTCCTCTCTGCTAACTCATTATGGAATTTTAAAATGGTTTAAAATGTGAATATTTTGATGTTCTTTAGTCGAAAGTTGACTTGGCGGGACGTCCAACATATCGTGGTTTGGTCGACGAATTGGCTTCCATTACGTCACGACCAAGATTGGCGAATGAATGGTGTTGGTTTACACGTCAATGAGAAATTCGGGTTCGGATTACTTGACGCTGAGAGAATCGTCGATAAAGCGAGGTCATGGCAAATTGTACCACCGAAACGAGAATGCAAAGGACGCGTGTACTCTGATGCGAGGTCAGTGAGTCATTATACTTTGCAGAATCCACCTACTGAAGTTCTTTCAAGACTCCTAATTATTTTACTACTGAACACACTACTAATAGTTAATCAAATAGCAGTACCCTCGAGAACATAGTTATGGAACATGAAAATCAACTCCAAAACGAAATATGTTGTGGAACATGAAATTCAAAACGAAAATGGTTATGTTGTGTTATTACAAAAAGTTGAACAATCATATATGGATGTTCCTACAGACAAACTTTTCGTTATTGGTAAATCTGAAAGGTTTATGCTGGATGAGGTAACTCAATCACAGAGAACCGATGTTTGTTGCTTGGTTAATTGATTTATTTATTGACCGATCGATTTACTAAATGATTGATTGATTGATTGATTGATTGATTGATTGATTGATTGATTGATTGATTGATTGATTGATCGATGGATTTACTGATTGATTACTTAATTGAGTGATTGATCGATTGATTGATTGATAGATGGATTGATCGATTAACTGATTGATTGATTTATTGATCGATAGACTGGTCCGATTGTATTCGATAGTAAGTGAACACCCCTTCCTTCTGCTAATTCGTTTGTTAGGCCATTGCGTTGGGATCAACCTCTGACGATCGAAGTGGCGTCAAATGGGTGCGCGGGCACGAAGGACGAGATCCGCTACCTTGAACACGTGCAGATGGTGATTTCGTTGGATTACACGCGCAGGGGAGATCTCACTATCCACCTGACATCACCTATGGGCACACGGTCGTGTCTGTTGCCAACAAGAAGCGAAGACTCGTCAGATGAGGGCTTCAAGCGATGGACATTTATGACGACGCACAACTGGGGAGAGGACCCCAGGGGTAAATGGACCCTGGAAATGAAAGATGCCGGGGACTCACGCGTAAACACCGGTTCGCTGAGAGATTGGCAACTAGTACTTCATGGCACGAAAGAAAAACCCCGTCATCAGAACATCACTCATCCTGACGTACCAACGCATCGCAAGGCTGTGCCGGATGACACCAAGTCAGGCACGAATCATCAGTCATCGGTCACTATCACACGTATCACATACACGTTTGGAACGCAACAACAACAGCAGCAACCAGGGCAGCGCAATCCTGTCGCTGACGCAAGCAGTCACCCGTCAACATCACAACAGACCAACAGCCAACACCCGGGAATGCAGCGGGTAGCATATCAGAACTCATTGGCCGCAGCGAATTACGGTCAACAGCAAGGACAGGCGCGGGCACACGAGGGCTATCCTGCGGTCATGTCACAGTACAGTGGCCAAGCGACGGGCCCCAACAGTGCTGCCACAAGGACTTACAACGTCGCGCAGAGCGGTGCACTGGGCACGCAGCAGGCGTATGGTCGTAGCGACTATCCGGCGCCCAACGCCTACGGTTATAACGAAGCGAGGAACACAGTACCCAACTATCAGTCAACAGCGTACCAAGTCTATAGGAACCCTTACAGTCAAGGCGGGACTAATTTTGATCCACGCACAATTCTCCCTTATTATCAACAACAGCCCCAGGTGCGCCAGGCTGAAATACGCTCAACGCAAACTGGGCCCGGGTCAAATTCCCAAGGAAACGACTACGTGCCATCGAAATGGGACGGCGGTAACAGCATTCACATATACGCCGACCCACAAGCAAATATCTGGGACTTTTTAGGGGGCAATGTGGAAAGCAAAAGGTCGATCCCGAGGTCACGGCGTGCTGTTTCTTGGAGGACTAGGGCCGCATCGTCATCTTATAATCCGCTAATCGACAGACTTCGCCGCACAATCAGACGGAATCGTCTGCAGCGGTAACGAATACTAGGTAGACAGTTTCAAAAAATCTTAGGTTGATCAATGTTTTGATTACAATGTAAATAATGTCTCGTAGGGGGAGGTATCAACGTTAATGAGTATTTTATCATAAGAAGCTTTTCTAGTCCATAATTAAAATCCAAGACCTGCTCTTCCGGTTGGAGAGCCTAACCAAATTAACCGATTACAAATTATGATTAAATTTCACCATGCTCGATATGAGCACCAAGTCGTCAACAACATACGTCGGCCAAGCTGCTCGTTGATCGAAAAGACTTTTTTGTACAGCCTCTGTTTTACCAAGCGTGTGATGGAATGTAACCATGACTGGACATCAAATGGCCTCTTTCTCGTTCTAATTGACTAAATTCTTCTACAGTTGCAATTAACCCTTTCGTGCAATACGCCCAGAACCTACAAATTGGAAGCTAACGATTTACGTCACTGCTCTTATGGACATACTGAAACCTGTCGAACAATCTTAATACTGCATGGACAGTGTGAACGCACGGTGAACGACCAACATTGCTACAATGCGGCCTAAGAAAACGGTAGCAGACAAAAAAGGCGTTACGACCAATCCTCGATTTGGTAAACATCTACAGTACGCAAACGAGACGACTTGGAAGAAACCACGTGACATTGATTGACATGACATTTGAGATTCGTCTATGAGTCATAAACTGGTCCTTTTTTAGATGTAGAAAAGAACAACTTTTGGACTAATGGCATTGCCTTCATTGAATGGTAACAGTTCTACTGCATGAAGTGCTTGTTTTTCTGTTGTTGTCTTTAAAACCCTTGTCCTGCTCATAAAACTAGTTAAATGAAGACTTGAAGTCGCTGTATCGATTGCTGATTGGTTGATCGCTAGGGAGTAACTATGTGATTGGTTATATGTTGCTACTTTTGAAAAGTTTCAAAAACGTGTATACATGTCAATAGCAGGACAAGGGTTAAGCGACTCTAAGAGTCAACGGCTGCACGGTGGATACACCACAGCTCCTTGTCACGAAATTCTTAATAGAATATAATAATTACAATAACAATCCAATCTGGTTGATCAATAAAAAATCCTTTTTATTTCAATTGAACATGCGGGAACATAATCTAAATTATAAAAATTATTATTACATTATTATCTATTCTATTAATTTATAAAAATTAATACTTTATAATATTATAATAAAACGTGTCTACAACTATCTACAAATTACTCAATAAAATTAAAATTATCTGAACGTGAACCTAAAACTTATCTAGAATTAATACTTTGAAAGTCCTACTTCCAAACTAAAACTGTGTTCCAGCTGGTCTACGCAGGGTAATGTTACCAGAAGACTGATAGCATTTTCCCTTTGGATCGTGATATCAATATGTTGATAAATGCCTCACATTATAACGGACATTCACTCAATCGGATTGATGATTTGACCGGATAAATGAAACGTGATCCGATCAACAGGATACGACTGTAGATGTCTAACTGCTTACAGACAACAGGATTCGTGCTAAATTCATGCAGTTTGATAGAAGCAGCTTCAAGACGCATATATGCAGTGAAACCTGTCTATAATAGTCACCTTTGGGACCTGAGGAAATGACCTTTATAGACAAGTAGCCTTTCTGTCCACGTTGATTTCTATAGAAAGTATCATTTCTAAGGTTATGAAGAATGACCTTTATACACAGGTGGATGCTCTAGAGAGGTGGCCGTTAATACAGGTTTGACTGTACACAACCGTGCTTGAATAAATCCAGAATAAAGGGTTACCACACGCTCAGGCGTGTTTGGATTGCGTGATACCAACACGCGGGGTGTTAGGGTGACACGAGAAAAGCGTCAGAACAACACGAGCGTAAGCGAGTGTTTTTTAGCTTTTCGAGTGTCACTCTAACATTCCCAAGTGTTGGTATCACGTAATCCAAACACGCCTGAGCGTGTGGTAACCTTTTCATAAAACGATCAACCTAGGAAATATGGTAGTAAATTGTATTTGAGTTGCAGTTATACCCCCCGAAACATCGACAGGCTATTGTTCGATCCACCAATAGCGTTGGGTCATTTCCAACGCCAGTTCCAAACACTGCCCTCGACCAATCATATTCCGAGAACGCATTCGATGCATGCAAAACGTTTTATAACATTAGTTATCGTTATAGGAAAGGCTAGGAGCTCTACAGGGCATGTGGACTTCAGTAGCTGCATCAACAGCTGAGTTGCTGAAACTGTTTTAGAAAGATGACAATATACCAGGATTGCTCTTCGTCCATGCTCAATTCTTATCCTAGTTACAACCTTGGTTACAAACAAAACTGAAGATGCCGCAAAGACAACGCAAATAATTCTGAGGACTTTTCTTAAAACCAGATTACGGGAACGACTTTCAATTTCAAATTCAATAACATATGTAGTAATTTACAAGTGACCGGACGTTTACGTGTCCAACAAATTGTTATTCCAGTCTTTCTACAAGTCAACGACAACTAAACTCCCGCTCTTCCAACGCCAATTATCCATCATCAGTTTTAAATCCATCAACGTATCACCAATCAACTCTCATTACGATCCAAGACGTTCTATAACAGCCTCGTCTTAGTAAAGGTACATCCACTGACCTCCGTTCAATGTAGATGACTAATGATGGCGTCCGTATACTGTGTACAGGATGAACTGCCGCCCAAGTCACCAGTCAAATGCTAAGGATGGACAAAGAAATAACGTTAAAGTCTTACAGTGTGTGAGAGCGGTCACATTCATAGAGCAGCCACCAGACCTAAAAGTTACCTGATCATCAAAAAGACTGGTTTTCGGTTATACAGAAGTCCTGTACAGTGTAACTCAATTAATATCACCTCGACTAATATCACGACCCACTTATTACCACTTTAGTTTGAAAACCAAGCTCTGTTAGAATCAACTATTTGTACCCCAATCAAGTGACCCAACCAAGGATGTGACAGGCAATTGTGGGGGGTCATTAACAGACACCTTGACTTGTATGTTCATCAAAATGACAGTAGACCTAGACACTATACAGTTCACCTGTCTGGAACGATCACCTGTCAAAACAGAACACTTTTAAATAGTCCCTTGAAGGCTCAAACAACGTAATCGTTTACTTGTGCTGAGGGAGTACCGAGCGATCACCTGTCTTGAACAACCATCTGTCATAGCACACCGCTTTCAAATAGTCCCTTGAAGGCTCAAACAATACAATCGCTTACTTGTATCGGGGGATCACCTGTGTTCAGAGACCACGTTTTAATGAGACTCCCTTGGGTGGCCGCTTAAGACAAGTTTGGCTGTAATTAATTACTAAATTTCAAGCCTCGTATACATATTTAACGCATTTAGTCTGAGACTTAAGACTTAGTCCAGACTATCCTTTAGTCCACACCCACGAAAAACACTACTTGGAACAACGAGGCAGCTGTCGCCAAAACGTTACCCCTTATCAGACTTGAAGCAAACAAGTAATCAAATTATTTACATGCAGTGAATTTCTGACCTTGCCTTCCTTGATAGCACCAAAGCAAGCGGACTCAATTGAATCTGCATAGGAGTTCAATTTCATGTGCCGTAGCATCATCACCCCACTGAGGAGCAAAGCTGTGGGATTGGCTTTGTCTTGTCCGGCAATGTCAGGTGCCGTGCCATGAACCTAAAATAAAACCACACATGTGAACATTCAAATCAGCACAAGTAAGCCATAAAAGACAAGAAAATAGAAACTATTTCTATACCGTTGATTATGAAGTACATCTGGCCCGACATTCAAGTGAATAAAATAAGGTGTCATGTAACAACCTTTTTAACTAAGCCAAAAGTATTGGAATATTGAACCATCTGAGATGAGCCTCTTTAGGCACAATTTTAGGCCCTCTTGTCTCTTTCAAGGCAGCCCTGAGGCTACTTATTCGAACATTGCATCAATCTGACTCATAGTCTTATCACTTATCAGACTGATTGCCAAGAGGATGGTGCAGTTCGCGAAGCATGCCTTCTGTCCTCTACTTTATTCACTTAACAGGTTGCAGATCTGCTCCTGTAGAAACCGAATCCAAATTCAGCAACACTGTCTTATCTCAAGGCATGGAGGAGCAAGGGCAAATGCTGAATGAACTCAATGGACTGACGTTACGATAGACGGCAATGAAAGTGCATGTGGGACGTGTATGGCTGATGGTCAGCACTCAGCAACAATGTCAATCATGATCATGGTGGTTGGAATTTGAAAGCCCTAGTCAACGATATTGAAATTATCTAATTAATGACAGCATTGTGCCATAAGAATCTGGAACGATTTGCCCGAGGACATTGTTTGTGCTCCTTCATCCGAGCAGTTCAAACTCAAAATTATCAAACATTTATGCAATAAATAAAATATAGTCAGCTTTGTATACACATCTGTAAACCGTTTAGTGTAAGTGCGTTTATCCAACGCCTTCTATTCGTGTATTGTTTGGATATTTCATTTCTTCCAAATACATCTCCATGCCCTGTTTACTGTGAACAACAATGTACACAAGTTATTGCCACTTGCGGTTGTCGAGATTGTCAAACCAACTCACTGCTTCAAATACTGCCACGTTATCCTTGCCGATATTCCCACTTGGAGTGAGCCCTAGGCCACCAACAAGACCAGCACACAAGTCACTACAAACGGCAAACAAAACAACACACTCAACATCAACATTTCAAAATGACAGTACAGTGAACCCTGCCTATAATGGTCACCGTTGGGACCTGAGAAAATTGACCTTTGTAGACAGGTGCCCTTTCTGTCCAGGTTGATTTCTATACAAAGTATCATTTGGGGGTTATGAAGAGGGCCTTTTATACACATGTGGCTGCTCTATAGAAGTGGCCGCTAATACAGGGTTGACTGTATGCATGACAGAACTATTTAGCCAAGGCTCAACATTGTGCTCATGAAAGAGGAAAGGTTTTGATGCATGGCAAAAATTATTTCTCCATCATGGAAGGAAAGAAAGATCGCAGGGACTGCAAAGCAGTGCCAAATGTGCCATACTTGTTTCGATCAGAGAGAGAGAGGGGGGCAATTAAATTTCAAGTTTGAAAATTATGGTTTGGCACCTTACATATAGAAATAGATGAGATGAATGAATAACTTCAAAGCATCACCTTTGACATTAGATAGAGTCTGATGCAAACAGGGTATAGCTGACCTTTGATCACATGTTACTTTCCTGAGCATAGCTTCGTCAGCTCTAGCACATCATTGAGCACAGGGCTGTGCAGTGTGTAAATACTTTGTTTCTCAAGATGTACCATTTATGTCACACCCAAATTTAATAGTATGAAAACGAGAACGAACAGAATAGAGGATAGCAAAATGATTCACGTGTAGAAGTCCCATAGCATTTTAAGCTAACCCCTGTCCTGCTCGTAAAACTATTTAAATGAAGACTTGCAGTAGCTTTGTCAATTGCTGATTGGTTGCTTGGTAAAGACTAACTATCTGATTGGTTATGTGTTGCTACTTTTGACTTCTTTCAAAACGTGTATATACGTCAGTAGCGGGACAAGGATTAAAATCTATGACTTTCTTCAAAGTGCGATTTATAAAACCGGCATACGGTATGTGAATTTTTCTTATGTGAATGTTCTATTTAAATAATATCATGTTTCAACATAATACCAACAATCACCTCAGAATATCGCCATATAAATTAGGCATCACAAGCACATCAAATTCTGACGGATCTTTGACAATCTGTGAATAGATAGTAAGACATACATTCATAATGTAGAAATGACAATACTCATCAACAGAATGGCAATTAGAAATTACAACAACAAGAGACACAAGACGAGCAGTCACTGGTGTATAAAGGCCACTCTTCGTAACCCCAAAATGACACTTCCTAAAGAAATCAACCTGGACAGAAAGGCCACCTGCCTATAAACGTCATTTTCCTCAGGTTCCGAAGGTGACCATTATAGACAGGTTTCACTGTATAGCTATTGAGCAATCAATTAAGTAGCCGTGAGCAAATTGTGGACCAAGACAGTAAATTGTAAGAACAGATCAAAGTCTGTTTAACAATGAACATGGGCCGCAATTGATTACACAACTGGCCACCAATTTTTCACTTTGAGTCACACAACATAGCAAACACATAAGTTGATCATTAACTGGCTTACATTTAAGCACGTTGTGTCCAGGTACATTTCATTGTACTTGATGTCCTTGTGCTGTTCTGCAGCCTCTCGGCAGCACTGCAGAAAAAGACCATCGGATCTCCTCCTACAAGCAAAGACAGTTCAAATGATTCAGAAGGGTGAGTGTGGAGTAGGGATGCTGTTCGACAGTCTAAAAACGATTCGAATAATCGGAGGTCATTGGTTTGATTCGATTCGATTCTAATATCCTTCGTTTAACTCGTACATAATTATAACAATGAAAAAGACAATAGAAAACGCCTCATTGTTTGTGCAACATTAACTTTCCTGCCGATGTCGTAAACATACAAACAAATGAAACTAGCCGCGTCATTTTCGGGGCGAGAACGACAGGCTACGGCTGAGAAAAATCAGCTTGTCTGCTAGGCCAGCATCAAGTCGATTTCTCTTAGCGCAAAGGATATGTCCAGCAGTACTAAACAGTCGCTCAGATGCCACAGAGGACAACTGGATGGCGGAGTATCTCCTGCACAGACGGGCGAGAACAGGAAGGCCACCTGCGTTGGTCTTCCAGAATGCCAGAGGATCGCCATCGGTTGCCACTGTAGAGAACTTTAATTATAAGGGTCTAAAATGTATTGGGGTGTGGCGGTCTCATCAAGCATTTACGTCAGCACTCAGACAGCCAATCAGTGCCCTCCGTCAGTCACTATAAATGCCTTATATTTTGTAATGTCGTTCTCTTGCAATCTGTACTCTTGAGCCTTCCGCCGGGCTGGCTACCCTCCGTCGTATCTGCTACAATTATATATCTACAACATCATCCACTTGCCTCTGTCCTCGATCAACATCTGCAACCTACACACTCTACAGGGGATTTGAAAATCAGTTTTAGACACGGCTACTGTTTATGAGTGAGTTCTGTGGTTTAAATTTGTGTGGCTTTAGATTGATGCCAATTTAGATGATGTCATTGTCAGTTGTTGCTTCAAAACTCTTTGTTCCATTGTCTACTTCAATTAATTAGCAGTTAAGCGATTGCTGCAACTGATTAGTATATTGCTTTGGCAATCGTTGATGTACTACAATACAGTGAAACCTGTCTATAATGGTCACCTTTGGAACCTAAGAATTGACCTTTATAGACAGGTGGCCTTTCTGTCCAGGTTCAGTTCTATAGAAAATGTCATTTTAAGGCTATGAAGAGTGGCCTTAATAGGCTACACAGGTGGTTGTTCTATAGAGGTGGCCACTAAAACAGGTTTTGACTGCAATAGGATTGAATTGAAAGGAGACAGGAAGTCCATCATCAGCTTACATGATATTGGCTTTGTGTACAGCAGTGACGTTACTCCTGCCATTCTGCCGTGCATATTCAAAGGCGTAGTTAGCAATCCTTTGCGATGCCTCTCTTGTAATTAGCTTGATGCTTTGCACTACGCCATCCACAACCTACATGAAAGTAAACAATCAAAACATTGGCTTAGGTATTACAAGGTGCAATTCAATGTCATCAGCAGGTAACGAGGGCAACCCAATAAGCCAAAGGTGTGTCTTCCTTGAGGACTTCGACAATTAAAACTAGGTAAGACACAACAGATCTATGTATTGGCTGGGCTGGGAGTTGAACTTCGGATTGGCAGCCACGAATATTACCTACTATAGACTACACTGACAATTTTTTTTTAATTTTCGAACACTTTTGTTGTAGGTAATTTTAATTGCCTTTTTAATCGATTACAATGCATATAAATGTTTTGTAATAATAGAATTAAAGCAGGCTTATATGTTTACGTAGTGCAAAACGTATACAATTTATAATTTACGCAGATTGATTTCAGTACTTATAACATCGATGTAACTAGCTAATTTCTATACAATGTAACTGTAACTGGTTACTTTCAAAAACTAACTAACCCAACCCTGCGTAATGCACAGTTACACACAATAGCCTACATGAGGATAGGTTGAATCAAGTTGCCTTCAAAATAGTCTATGAACATTCTAGCTACAGTCAAGCGTGCCTTAACTTTTAAGTGACTACCCAAGGGTCTAATAAGCAGCAGTCACTTAACACATGTCACAGGCAAGTGAGCAGATAACCATTCAAGGTTGGGGGTGCAAGTCGAAGGATCGTTTATGCACAGTACAAAGATGATCTTGCCTGCCCTCAACTCAGTGTTTGTTATACACCCGTCGCAGCAAGGGAGAAAGAACTGTGGCATAAGCTGGCAAAAGGCTCAAAGCCATACTTAATACTTGTAAAGCTCATGAAACTAGTTAAATGAAGAGTTGAAGTCGCTTTATCAATTGCTGATTGGTTGATCGCTAGGGGCTAACTATCTGATTGGTCTTATGTTGCTACATTAGACTTGTTTCGAAAACGTGTAAACCTGTCAATAGCAGAACAAGGGGTAATCATCTGACTTATTGAGTACAATGCTAACTTGGTATTTGATAGTGCGTCACATCGTCACACAGGGACTACAGTACTTGAGGGTGGTCTCTTGGCACAGGCGGTCTCTTGACACAGGTACTCATTAAAAGACAGACTGTACTTTGTGAATCAGTCGATGAATGATTGTAAAACCATACCATGTGCTCAATGCCACTATATTCTCCTTCTGTGTTCTCACGAATCGTAACCAAATTGACATCTTCATATCTAGTTCTGTAGCCAGCCATTGATCGACATGGTCTGACATTGGCATACAAATTGAATGTCCTGCGAAACAGAATTCAAACACAGACAATTTAAACAATGCAAGTGAAACTTAGATTGCAAAAAATATGGCAGCAGATACACAATCCGTACTGCAAAAATAAGGATTGACACACATCTTTTTCTGCTGCTGCACAAGGAAGCAGATGCACATACTTGGCTGAACGTTGGATACACGTAAGGGAATGTTTCACGAATACCACCAGCCACCACCCTAGTGAAGTTGGCTGGCTCCCTTGTCTGTAACTATTACGGTAGTTGGATGCTTCAAACCACCACTGCACTGTTGATAATAGTGCATCATGGCTGCATGGCGTGATGCACTAAGCCCCTTGCCACCACGGTAGCAACATGACCCAAGCAGTATGTCCTGCAGGGGTTCAAACCCCTCACCTGGAAAACAAATGTCAGCATGCCTGCCACTCTGCAATCACACCTGTACCAATACACTTCAATGAATGCAAGTCAAACAATATACTCATATGCAATAGTAGGCTAAATTTACCGTCTTAAAGTGAGGTTCAAGGAAACATGACCCTTTCCAATTGGAGTCGCTAGCGGACCTACAATACAGAAGAGTAACACAAGCCGTTTAAAAAGATTAACAATTGCACAGGCCTATACAACATCTGGGCCTTATTCATGGGTGGGGACTAAAGCGTAGTCCAAGACTAAATTTCAAGTCTTGTATACATATTTTCATAATTTAGTCCAGACTCATTGTTTAGTTCCAAATTACACTTTAGTTCCAGTCCATGAATAAGGCAAAGGCTCACGGGGTTCATCTACAGGCCTGAGCTAAGACATAGTCAGGAACTAAACATCAAGTATGCGGTAAAGTCTTGAAATCTGTATGCTACAGCTTTGTGAGTATACATCAACAGTTCAGTAGACGCCTCATTTTCATCACAAAAGTGCAAACAAACACAAAAATTTAGTTAAAAAATTCAAAGTTGGATATTTGTTGTGACCATCATCTAACTATCAACCTCGCTGTTAAGTAAAGTAGACAGTAATGCAGTGTCAAATGAAGATATTGCAGCGGTCTCATCAAGCATTCAAGTAAGCGCTCAGACCGCCAATCAGCGCCCTCTGTCAGTCGTTATAAATGTCTTGTATTTGTAACTTCAGTTTCTTGCAATCTGTACTCTCAAGCCTTCAGACGGGCTGGCTACCTTCCGCCATATCTGCCACAAATATATATCCTTCAACATCATACACACGCCTCGAGCCTTCGGACGGGCAGGTTACCCTCCGTTATATCTGCAACAAATATATATCCTTCAACATCTTACACACGCCTCAATCAATCTCTATACTTTACACTATCATCAAAGCATTGAATTGATTTGTGTTTATAGTATATCCAAATATTGCCCTTCGGTGACATAAAATTTCAAATCTTTATGCCTACTAAAACTTCAATAGAAGCCAGACATTGAACGACTAAAATCATGGCAAACATGGATATGCCATCAGAAAGAAGACACAAGAGGCTAGCACGAGATCACGAGACAAGTAGTAAGTGCAATTGACACTTAATAGTACAATAAACAAAGCAAGTTACGTGAGGACTACCTTTCAGTCCAATTCTGTTGGTATTGACTGATTCAATTGCTGCAGCGGGAATTGATGTTGTGCCATCCAAGCCGACAACAGGCGTGACATCAACTTCTTCCCATTCAATGGGTACCTTATCAAGAAACATAAGCTAACATTACAAGACAAAATAGCAGGAATATGGGAAATGGTATCCAAACGACTAGACATGGCCTAACCTCTGCTGTATTTACTGCTTAAACAACAAAATGTATCTCAAACATTACAGCTGAACAACAAGCAAACAACTGTATGGAATACTTAGGGATGCAAGGCAGAACCGCGAAACAACAACCTCACGGAGGAACCGAAACTGTTCAGAAACGTACGTCGGCAGCAGCAAAGATCCTCTTGACGGAAGCGGAGATCTCTGGACCAATCCCATCACCGGGTATTAGAGTCACTTTGCTGGTCTGCAGGAGATATCAAATGAAAAAGAGCACAGTTTATCGCTTCTGCTATCAATTGGCTAAGCAGAAATTCAGAGTACTGTGCTACATGAAACTATGAAACGGAGGATAAGATGCAAAACACATAGAGAAATTAAAGCAACAGCAAATGAAAGACTGACATAGGAGTTAAGAAAGGTAGAACAAAACACACAAGGTTTTGTATTTTTAGCTGCATTTCATACAATTTTGCACATTGGCACAACTAATGTGTGGCAGTGTGCACTTCAGTAACCTTTTCAGCATTTTGTACACTTGCACCTCAGCCTTTTTGCACCTGATTTCTCAGCAAAATGTACCAAACTCCGTACTCTAGGCGGGGGGAGGGTTTATGGCCTTATGGCCCCTAAGATAACATACATAGCTACATTGGGTGGAACAAAAGTCTAAGGTGAAGCTTACCGTTGAACTGCTGCGAGTCGAAGGTTTTGAAGGGTCGACATACCAAGTACTTGCAGCCTGTAGAATCAGATTTGCATTAGAAATGCTGGTCATGACATCTAGGCCAACTTTTTCCGGTATCAGTAATGTTGGACCGTGTATGTTTACGCTAGACACAATACAAAGCAACTCATAGTCGTTCGTAAAATTAAAGGCGGTCGTGTTACCAAATGGCGGGTAAACGACGACATAACGAGATTCACTCGGCGGCAGATGTATATTGAGATTGATCGTGCAGATTAACGAGGGTGTGTCTAGTTCAACAGCAAAGGCCGTGAGTTCAACTCTCACGGTGCACCGCTCCTTCTGTAATGAGCAATCTCGGTTTCCAATAGGTTATGGACCCAGGTAACGCTGGGATGCTGTGCCAGATGAGACTGGCCCCTTGGTTGAAACACCCACAACCAAGTGTGCTTAGAAGGGGAGTGTTGGAGAGTATATGTTTATACTAGACACTCTATAAAGCAACTCATAGTGGTTCGTAAAAAGAAAGGCGGACTTGTTATCATATGGCGGGTACACAACGACGTAACGAGGCTCACTCGGTGGCAGACCTGAGTGGAATTTATGTACTGCGCAGTGGAGATCTCTGCCGCGCAGCCTGGCTTGCTGAATCCGCAGCCGCATAGATGCTGAGAATTGAGCACAGCTGCAGACATTTTCATCAGAAAAACAGGCTCTGTCCGTGCAATCCTTACTGTAAGTTTGAGTTTTTAGCTGTTAACTGCGGCTGGACTGTGCATTTTAGTCATATCAACGAGAGGCCAAAGAGCAAAATTCTTCGGGAAATTTTTCTCCGCCGCGCAAAATACAAAGATTCCAGTCTGGGCGGCAGATATATAAGGGAGATTGTTCGTGCAGATTGACAAGGGTGCGCCTACCTCAACGGCAGAGCACTGAGCAGTGGACCGGCAATCTAAAGGTCGTGTGTTCGACTCTCATGGCGTGCCACTTTTTCTGTAATGAGCAATCTCAGTTTACAACAATTAAACCTACTCATTACAGTAACTCATAGGAAGATTGTCTAGCTAGAATATTGCTTATTTTTTCAAAGCGCTCGAGCAATTTGGCAGAGAGAGACCTCTAGGTATTTCAATGCACGCAAAGTAAATTACAATTTCATCAAACCCTAGGACCCCAGTTTACACCTTGCAGAGAGCATTTAGTAAGCACAATATCTTTAAAAACTTCACCACGTGCGTGAGTTTGTCAGCAAGTCAGAATATGCCGTGCATTCACACAGTACTATCATTACATTCTGAAGTGGCATATAGCCAAACCTTTCTTCGAAATCAACCTAGGGACCCACCACTCAATCCAAGCGGGTCTAAAAAACAGGCAGGTTTGGTAAGCCTGCTGAAAAGCAGCTGACAACACAATCGACTTCTTATTTCCCAACGTCAAAAGATAAAGACAGAAAGCTAAGCAACGGGGAAGCAATGTTGAGTTCTTATGCACAAATGAATAAGATATTTACCTTGTACAGTCTTCCTGCTGGCGCGTAACGACGGAGCAGAGTAGTGCTACGACAGCTGTTGAGGCACTTCACAGCACAACCTAGCGTTCCCGCCATCTTGAAACTAACATGGGAAGTGGCGACAGCAGGCACAGCGGCCAGCAGTGTAACTCGCGCGAAAAGAAGTTACAGTCAATGGTAGATGGCCAGTTCAATGAGTCAAAGAGGGTCAAAACTCAAAGCAAGTCAAAGCACAGTCAATTAAAACGATTCTGGTTTTAATTCAGTATGGTCAAAGTTAGTCTGCATGCAGTCGAACTTTTTATTATTATTTTTTTGGTGAAATAATACTACAGTACTGTGAAACCTGTCTATAACGGTCACCTCTGGGACCTGAGAAAAATGGTCTTTACAGACAGGTCACCTTTCTGTCCAGGTTGATTTCTATAGAAAGTATCATTTTGGGGTTATGGAAAGTGGCCTGCTCTATAGAGCTTGCCACTAATACAGATTTGACGGTACCGAAGAAATAGTTTGTCTACAAGCAGGCTGGCTAGGTCAAAGTAAGGGGTCAAATTATATTGTATGTACTTGTATTTTAGCGACGGTAATCGTTATAACGACTTCATAAAAGTATGCTACACCTCTGTTGCATCTACAGTAGACAGAGACGGACTCATGAGTCGGGCGAGATTTTACACTTTTGAGCCTGGCTCGAATCGGATTCAATTTCATTTGAGGTGCAGAACTCGGAGCAAGATTGTTGTCGCAACTTGTATTAACTATCAAGTGAGAATCGAGACATGAAAGACAATTTAAAAAGTGAAAAATGGACATTTGTAACACATTTCTTTAAATTTTATTGAATAATTGATTTGTTTTCAAATAAACAGATATCTTACAGAAGTAATTATTGTAAAAATGTCTACTACAATGCTGTATAGTTAAGTTCCATTCTTATTCATAATTTCCAGTGTTATTCGCAGTTTACGTTTCTATCTTACTTTAATGGACTTATCTCGGGATTCTGTAAAACATATCTTTTAGGTAACTGCATGCTTATTATCCCTGATATTGTATGTAGTAGAATACGAGGATGAAAATAAATTACATCATCATCATCAACTATAAAGTTATTTAAAAAAATATTTACAATACTTGCTACTTAACGTATTTGTTAGGAAATAGAATGTTAATAAAAAACCTGACTTAATTGTATTTTGACAAACCATGATTCAGATCCTGGACTGGATTCAAAGTTAATATCGCCAGATAGTTTGGATCTTGACCAGGAGTAGCAAGGATTCAGGATCTTCGGGCTTGCTTTGAACTTGGGCTCAAGAAAAGTTGAATCTGAGGAGAACCTCAGATGCTCCTTACTGTACAGCAAGTAGACTGTAACATCACATACAGTAAACCTGTCTATAATGGTCACCTCTGGGAACCAAGAAAAATGACCTTTATAGACAGGTGGCCTTTCTGTCCAAGCTGATTTCTATAGAAAGTGTCATTTTGGGGTTATGAAGAGCTAAGTAAGTTATTTAAGTAAGTAAGTAAGTTATTTAGGTTAAGTTATTTATGTAAGTTCTAGCTGTTGACAAATGTAGCTTTAAATATACTGTTAAAAGTAAATTACTAGAACTTACATAAATTTTAAATGAGACATAGACATCAAGAAACAAACGAAAATATTCTACACTATAACACAACTGTATATCCTAACCATTGTAAAACACATTATTATAAAGATTTGTTTATATGTCTGAAATATACTACAATCAATCAATCAATCAATCAATCAATCAATCAATCAATCAATCAATCAATCAATCAATCAATCAAGAGTGATCACTGGTCATTATAGAAAGGCGGCTGCTCTACAGAGGTAGCAGCTAATACAGGTTTGACTGTAGTTCTATAGTTATAATATTCTACGCCGTGTGGGGTATATATTTTAGTTGGCAATTGCTCAATGTCTGAAATTTCTTTAATAAATGTAGCTCTCGTACATGAAGGCAAAGAAGATGTTTTTTCCTAAACAGTAATAATTATCATCGAACATCTTGAAATCAAATCAAATCTAATAAATCCGTTGAAACTGTTCCTTTGATTTGATTGATTTGATTTGATTTGATTTGATTTGATTTGATTTGATTTGATTTGATTTGATTTGATTTGATTTGATTTGATTTGATTTGATTTGATTTGATTTGATTTGATTTGATTTGATTTGATTTGATTTGATATATTTGTCAAATAACAAGCAATCTGACAGGCAAACACAGGTAAACCAAAGTTACACTAGACGTGCAGCCTATAGAGAATATTAACAATATTGTAAAAAACCTACGGTGTCAATTAGACGTTTGAATGAATAAACGGATTTACAATCAACAATTTTACTTGAGAGTGAGTTCCATATGGGAATGACGCGGTTAAAAAAAGATTGGCAATCGAATTGTTTATCGGAAGGTGTTTCGATTAGTGGGACGAAGCTGAAGCGAATGTCCACGTATACAATATTTAGATACTTTGAATTCAAAATTACAACTAAATGTTTGTTTATCAATTCTTTTCAAAGACACACCATACATAATACAGTATTGTATCCGCATGCGAAGACAAAATTGAGCTCGCATGCATCTCAACATAATACTGGATCAAATCCAGCCATCGTCATTCCTTTCAGGCTGCTGGGGTCCGTCTATGGAACGGTTTGCCATCGTAAATAAAGTCGTACCATGCATTTTTATTGAGGGACGGGGCTCCTAACCTGTTTTTATACTTTTCTTTCGACACGATTTTTCTAGCCCACAGTAATGATTTGAGAATCCGTTAAATAGTTTTGAATCTGAAGCAGATTCAGCCAAAACGTCGCTTGTGAATCTGTGGACCTATCGGTTATTGCTGGAAGCGGAAATATAGGAAGTTCACCGATTGTCTGGCTCTATACAGTATGTAGACCTCGCATGATTGGCGTCTCTGGACTTTATATGGAAACATTCAACATTGAAATATTTTAGCCTGGATAATGAAATCGGTATAATTAAATCACAATCTTCAAAGCGCAGTCCGAGTCATAGCATCTTGGTAAATGATGGAGATGACCTCCGCAACGGATAAAGACGAAAATCAAATATCCGTACTAATACAATCTGATGGTCAATTCCAAGGATTGTTCTCAGCTGTCAAAATAGTCGATTTCAGCTCAGAATCATGTGCATGAAAATACTTGTATCGCGAAATGCATTGGGGTCTGCACTTGGCGGATTGAATTATCAAGACTCCACCCGATCCCTGGAGCCTTACTCATGGACCAGTACTAAAGCGTAGTCCGGGGCGTCCAGGACTGAATATCAAGTCTCATATACAGATGTTGGTAATTTTGTTCAGACTACATGTTTAGTCCCGGACTACGCTTTAGTCCGGGTCCATGAGTAATTAAGGCTCCTGGAAATTACATCAAAAGCCTTATGTCTTACAGTATCAATTAATTATTTTAACTAAAGTGTTGCAATTGTCATCATATATTTGAAAGTGCGTAGATGCTAAATCAAAAATTAAGAAAAGAAGAGCTCACAGTCACATTGTACGAACCACATTGAGGCATTAGATTTCTGAAGGAAGAAGCAAAATCAATTTGTTGATCTTAAATTGTTTTCTAGTTTATAACTTTTGAAATTAAACAATAGCATTGACAAACTCAATCAGCAAGAGCATCTGTGTACTACATCCGTGCAATAATACTTTTAACAGTATCCGTCAAAGCTCTACTAACAGGTATCTGGCTCAATACTACAAGAAGGACTTTTTTACTCAGCAGTAGTTAATCTACACCAACGGCTTTAGACTCAGTTAAGATGATGGAGTCTAGGATGTCTTTGCTTATCCATGAAAGCTCTTGCATATTCCGCACGTTTTCTTGCAGTTATAATCCATGACACTCGGTTGTAAGGTGCACCACTTATTCTCGTCCCAAACTTTGCATTTTTCCTCCAATCCAGGTGAATCAAAGCAAGCCGTATTACGGACTCCTAAAAAAACAGAGATTACCATAAAAGGAATAAACATGCTGATCTTCATCGAACAGTGTCTCCCGGCCCAGTCGACACAAACATTCCTTATGTCCTCTGGGTTCTAATTGCCAACACCCTTTTCTGGATAGCTATACTAGTAACTTTAGAAAGTTACATTTGGCGATGACTGAATGAGTAACTTTGAAAGTAACTGTACAATCAAACCTGTATTAGCGGTCACCTCTATATTCGTAATTATGCTAATCAATTTCAACGTCACTCCTGTCTGCACATGCGCAATTGTATCTCGTCTAAAATCCACGTGTCTTGTCTAATAATATTCACTTGAGCTTGTTGCCGCTCGCACTCGCAATCCTGTGTCTCCTCAATGTCGCCATCCTCTCAAACATAACAAACTCTATAGAGCAGTCACCTGTATATAAAGACCACTGTTCATAATCCCAAAATGACACTTTCTATAGAAATCAACCTGGACTGAATAGCCACCTGTCTATAAAGGTCATTCTTAGCTTATTATTCATTCATTATTGGTTATTCTTTTCAGGTCCCAGAGGTGACCGTTATAGGCAGGTTTCACAGTAGTAACTAGTTACTACTCAGTAAAGTGACCATCATTATCATCATTGTCATAATTATACATTTGTACAGTCAAACCTGTATTAGCGGCCACCTCTATAGAACAGTCACCTGTGTATAAAGGCCACTCTACATAACCCCAAAATGATACTTTCTATAGAAATCAACCTGGACAGAAAGGCCACCTGTCTATAAAGGTACTTTTCCTCAGGTCCCAAAGGTGACCGTTATAGACAGGTTTTCTGGTATTTCCTTTCAAGTGTAAAAGCTAACCAAGCCCATCTGATTAGGTGATGCATGTTTTGTATTACAGCTACTACGTTTAAGTAATGTATAAAATGTCTCCGTTTTAATATCTATATCTATATTTTAGTAATAGATAACTGAAAATACATTTTACTCGCAACTACTAGATAAAAACTTAACCTTGATAAAATCCATAATTCAAATAAATATTACAGTCAAAACAGGCTTAATCTTACGACTATCAAAATTAATTGCTACAATATTTACATCATAATCTAAAATTGGCAAGCAACACCCGCTGGGCAGGGACCCTAAAATGCTAGCAGCGTTCCCTCTCTGTACAGATAAGCTTATCCTTTGAAACAAGATCTGTTTTCTCCTGTTTCCTTGATTAAGAGTTTGTCTAATGTAGACAGAAGTTCCGTCGCTCCTTCATCAAATGTACCCAGAGTTTCCACTGTGATTCGTTGGACATGGTATTGGCTCTCGAGGCAAGAGTATTTCACGCTTTTCTTTCGTTCAGCTTCATTGGCTACTCTTGCTGCTTTGACTATTAGATTGTGATTTCGTCTAGAGAGACACGGGTGACATTTCTGACCAGGTTGATTTCTATAAGTGTCATTTTCGAAAAGTGGCCTTTGCCCTTTATACACAGGTGGCTGCTCTATAGAGGTGGCCGCTAATACAGGTTTGACTGTACCAAGAAGGCAGGAACTCATCCGGCGTTATTCTTGGAATAACAACACTTAAATTCTTGCTAAAGGTTATGTATGTATTGTACGGTTGCTGGACTTTATGGGAACAGCCCGTACGTTGCTAAAAGTTATATCATGCTAAAAGCTGCACGATACTTACCGCAAAGACCACACATAACTGGACAGCGTTCTCTCATGAACAACCCTGAAACGCTGTCGTCGAAGCAGTTCGGTTTGAATGTATCACAAGCGTACATGTATTGGTCCACACATGCTGTAATAAAAGGAAGCATTCAAACAATGTAAATCGCACGAAAGGGAACTCAGGAGAATGCTCCCTACTTGTAGTCCAACTATTTGTAGCTCGCTACTGTAAATCGCACGAAAGGGAACTCGGGAGAATGCTCCCTACTTGTAGTCCAACTATTTGTAGCTCGCTACTTCCTTGCTACTTCCACCACTGACTAATTGGTATAGCATGTAGTTTGAAGATACTTCCTGCAAGAAAGTCTGGCTGACTGAGATAACTGCTCTTGATATGAGAAAAAGAAAGAAGATAAGCCGAAAACGATGTAGAAATCCACGCTAGTTTTAAGAATATTTTTCTTGAAACAAGGTTTTATTTCTTTACTAGATTTCAGCTTTTGCTGTGCACGACAAGATGAGAAAAACAAACAAATGAAATCAACGATTCCCGG